>CM040426.1:43548766-43755691 GCA_022702705.1 Papilionanthe hookeriana x Papilionanthe teres | reverse complement strand
TAAAGGAAAAAGCCTTAATCTAACAACATCGTCTGACATACCCGTATAACGAAATGTAACACAAAGTTCTAAAAAACTTGATAAGTATAAATAGGGATCCTCTAAAAGAGTTCCCCAAACTGGTTGTTCTGCACCAGTTGGATAATCGCTGGATTTAGTTCAAATGAGTCAGCTTCTACGACAGGGGTTTGTATACTTGAGTAAATTTCATTTGTCATAGGATTTACTTAATCCCTTAATGATTTATGATAGTTTTCCAAGTTATTATTTTGAATGTTTTCCATTTCCAGTTTTTCAAGCTCTGTCTGTTTTTTGATTTTTTTCTTTTTCCTAGCTCATGATCATAAGGCACATGTCCTGCAGATCCTTTAGTTCGCATCCATAACACAACATACAATACATTAACAATTAAATAAAAAATATTTTCAACATAAGAAAACATTTTCTCAAACACCTTGTTTCTCACACAAACCGTTTTTCACAACACTTTTTCATACAAAAAAACACTTTTCACAAAAAAATGTTTTTACGTCACTATAATTTCTAAGTCTAGGACTAAATACTTTAACTAAAATCCTCCTAAAAGTTAAGATCAACCATTACAATCCCCGACAAAGGCGCCATAAACTTGATCCCAGATATTTATGCTTACGTTTTATATATGAGTTTATACTTTATATTTCCTTTTAATTATATCTCTTTCTTTACAATGATGCAAAAAACTTGATGTCGATGCAAATGAGAGTTTAATTAATATTATTATAAAATGGGATTTTACACAAATATACTTATCGTTATCAAGTAATATAAAGCTTTTTGATTAAGAGTAGAATATTGATCCCACAAAGATCGAGGTTAATCACGGCGGCTTTCAAGAGAAATTATAGTTTACAATAACATGACCTAGTGATCCGATGAAAATTTGATACTTTTTAATATCTACTTCATACCTATTTTTGATGATATTGCACTTTAAAAAAGGTATTTTTCATGATTTCATGCAGGTACAATAATTTTAGGCCTTTGGAGCGAAAGGAAGCAAAATGGAGTAAATTCGAAGCAAAACGAGGTAAAATACAGATTTTGAACTAGAGTGCTGAACGGCTTTACCCTTTGTCGAGTGCATAAAGAACAATGGCTAATCCTATGTTTTGTGTTCAAATCCGTGGTTAGGCTGACAGGATACTGACTCCTACTTTTCCCTCCCCTGAGGGCTAACTCTCACTTTAGTTTATAAACACTAAGATAGAATTGAGGATTTTAGTCTGTCACCCTAAATATCTTCAATTCTATGCCCAACAAAGTATATTTCCATATTTATATGCACTCAACCCCTATGAACTACTCACTCTTCCATGTAATTTGAATGTGATCTCCACTTTGTTGTAGAACCCATAGTCCTTTCGGATCTTATGTTTCACAACAAGTTCAACATTTCAATTGAACAAATCAAAAAGTAAATGAAGAATGATGCGTAAAATCACCACAAATATTTAAAATTAAAAAAGTATATCCATTCTATCTCTTCATTTCACCATATCTCTTTGCAAGGAGAAAGATAAAGAATTCTACTCAAAATTCATAAGGAAGATACGAGAAAACATAACTTTTTTATATAAAATGAAGTTCATACAAACATAACTTATCTGTAACTCATCCCTAAAGCAAATCCCTTGAAGTTCCTTTGATTCTCTTTCTCTTATTAAAACAACACTCAAAATTTACTCAACACAAGACTCCACAAGACTCTATACACTGGCTCTTCACTTTTCTCCACACAAAATCACGCATAACACACTAACTCCTACAAACCCCTCAACTCATTCCCTTTCTTTTGGGCGGGTTTAGTCTTTTAATATATTGTAGAAATGGGTTTCCTAAGAGGTGCCTCAAAAAAACTTCAAAAAGCGTCCGACTTTGTTGAATCTAGAACAAAATCATGGGTAACCGGCCTAGGCGCCGTCGGCGCTGGACATGGGTGTCATTGGTGCCCAGCCACAAATTAATTCCTGAACTCTCTGTTAAATGGTGCTGCCGGTGCCCAAAGCATGAATTCCAAAAATCACCTCTTTTGACTCCAAATTTCATTCTTTTTGCTTTTTTTTCTTCCAAATGCCTAAAATTAACGTCCCTGCAACAAAACATGAAAAATATCATTCTTTAAAGTGCAATGTCACAAAAAATGAGTATAAAATATAGTTGAAAAACCCAACGTATTTTTTTTTGCAGCATGTACGCACCTTATTTTTTATACAAACTTGATTATAAGGATACGTGGCAGAAAATTTAACAAGATTTATATTTATGCAACACATATGAGCCATGCATTTCAGAATGAGCTTTTAGTTGCACATTCATAAAATGTTAGTTTCAAAGTATTACTTGCTCCTCCCTTTTTTATTGTATTTGTGTATTTAGGCATGGCTTCCTACAAGTAGAACACCTATAATTTACTATTGCACATGTCTCAAACATAATAACCACGCAAAAGCATCACATAAAATGATGCTTGGCTAGGGTAACCAATCTAACAAAGAACTATAGTCAGACATAAAAATTACTACCTAGCATCCTAGCCTTAGCCTAACACACCATCTAACGAATGTTTCATAACCAACATCTAAGTACAGAGGTAAGAACTACTTGTATGACTTTGATGGGGTCGCTGAGTTTGGCCCTGCCATAAAGATCTAAAGGATCTAATATTTGTCACTCAAAGAGCTTTAAAGATTTGCCTTACATATGGCCTAGCTTTCCTAATTGTGTAGTTTTCAAATATAACGAACTATTAAATGTCACTCTGTATGTGCAAGGCAACATATATTAGATCCCTTAGAACCTTGACAAAGTCATACTTGTGTTAACACTGATGCAATAACTCACGTTGCTTACTGAGATTTACTCGTTAAGAAATGCTCATTAAAGCATTGCAATCAACACATGGGTCACTCACCTAATGAGTCTAATTTGATATCAAGACACACCAGCCAACATGCAAGAAACCATGAAAACATAACACAATCAAGTGAGCACGCATTGTGCACTCAATGTGTTTAGTGGCTTTAAAGTGTGACCCAAATTGAACACACAATGTAGAATGCTTATGGAATTCAAGTGTGATGCCATAAGAGATGAGGTGTCATGCTCTTCATTTAGGAGGTTCACACACAAATGGTCTAGCATTGCTAGCCACCACTCATCCAATATTTGCAAATATCGAGCCATAGATATATGGTTGCATATGTGCATAGTAATTCATAATTGTGGCACTTAAGGAGACACCACATGGAAATGAATGTTGAAGGAAAATTTTGATTTTCAAGAAATAATATTTAATTTAATACTTATCATTCAAAAATTCATCTTTCCATGTGCATAAAAGTATTCAAAGCAAGTGCAAGAGCATAACATATAAAAATGCATATTTAAGTGCAAAATGCACCTGATTAGTTGATTAGACCTTGGTGGACAATCAAATCAATGTGGGGAGGGGGGGTTGTGGTCGGCCTTGGTGGCTGATCAAACCAAAGTAATCGTTAGTCAGACCTTTGTGGCTTATCAAACTAATTGTGGTTTTATGATTGGCCTTGGCGGTCGATGGAAATAAAGTGTTTGGTTGACTGGACCTTCATAGCCGATCAAAACAAATTGTGGTTTTATGATCAACCTTAGTTTTTGATTGAACTAAAGTGTGTGGTTGATTGGAACTTCGTTGCCGATCAAACCAAATTGTGGCTTTTTGATCAACCTTAGTGGATGATCGAATCAATGTGTTTCGCTGACTGATCACAAGAAAATATATTAAGAATTTCATACTAATTTTATTTGAAATTGCACTTTAAAGAAAGGTATTTTCTTTGTTTTATTGCAAGAATGAAGATTTATAAGTACTGAAAGCAAAAAGCACAAAAGAAGCGGATTTAGAGAAAAAAAGACTCAATTTGATGAAAATTGAACTGCCCGCCGACGGCGAGTTTTTACCGAAAGATTTTTAATATATTATAAGGAGCCCGCTGACGGCGAGATCGAGCGGTTAGACCATCTTCTAGAAGCCCGCCGACTATGAGATAAAGCCGCCGACGGTGAGACAGTTGAAAAGAGCCAAAATACATTGAACCTGGACACTTTTTGAAGAGGTGCTTAAGCAACCTTTGGAGATTTGACCCCTTCTATAAATAGAGATGAATTCTAGTCAGTAGTGTGTCAGTTTTTGTCATTTGTATGAAAGTTAAGTGTAATTTAAGAGTCTTTAAGTGAGTGTTTAGCGTTTTGGTGTGCTGTACTGGAAGGAAGAGTCAAAGGAACTTCAAGAATCTGCTTAGGGAGAAGAATTGAGATAAATATATTTGTTATTTGTTTGTTAACTTTAATGAAATCCATGCTTTGTGTTATTTTTCCCATGCATTCTGAGTAGTTTCCTTAGTCTTTCTCCTTGTTATCGAGATTACGTGAAATGATGAATTAAAGTAATTGCGCTTAAAATATGAAAATAAAAATTATGCTAATCTTTAAATTAAATCTTAATTTACTTTCAATCTGGCCAATTGATTTGTTAACATATGTTGAAATATCAACTATAGTAAAGATTACATCCAAGATTCAGGGAAGTCAAAAGCCTTGGAAGGAGGGTGCAAATAAATAGGGAAATATTAACCATTGGGCGTAGAATTGGACATTTTAGTGTGACAGACTAAAGTATTCAATTCGGTCTTATTGTTTGAGAGCTGAAGTGTAGATGTTATCCCTCAGGTGAGGGGAACGTAGGAGCTCTGAAGTGGCAGTCGGTATCCTCCCAGCTTAGCCGCAGATTCATTAATCAAACATAAGACTAGTCAATGTTCTTTTCACTTGGACCAAAGGTTAAAGAATAGGAATGCTCATATTTGGCACAATACAATTAAAAACTTATTTAATTTTTCATTCACTTAATTCTCTAAAATAAGGAGAAAGATACTTTTCTGAAATCTTATATTCAACCTTAAGCATTAGTTTATTTTAGTTTAAGTATTCTTAATTTCCGTATACTAGATTAGTAAGTAAGTTTACTTTAATTTGTCTTTGAAATTTTCTAACTTCCCTGTGGGATTGATATCTAGGACTCCATTAGAGCCCTATATTACTTGATAACGATACGTATACTTGCGTAGTATCCACAATATAAATCATAAAATCCATAACATAATCATCAGTATATATTCAGTGCGGATCAAGTTTTTGGTGCCGTTGCTAACTTTTTATATCACAAATTGTAAGTATAAATATCGAAAAGTGGATCAAGTTTTTGGCGCCGTTGCCGGGGAAGTGAAGTAAAGTAATTATTAAGGTAATTAATAAAATTATTAAAATAATTACTAGAGTAACGAACTATTTTAAATATTACTTAAAAATTGTATGCGTAAATTTGGAAACGAAAATTTAATACCTTACGATTCAGAATTAGAGCACACAATTAAAAGAATTAGAAAACAAAAGAGAGAAATTATAAATTTAACACAAATGGCAAATAATCCGAAATTGAAAATATAAACCAACAAAGACCATTAAGAGACTATGCCAACCCTACATTAGATGAAATTCACCTAACTATTCAAAACCCCGATGTAGTCGCTAATTCATTTGAACTTAAACACTGAAATTATCCAAATGGTACAGAATAATCAATTTAGTGGTTCACCTAATGAAGATCCTAATTTACATCTTGCTAGTTTTTTGGAACTATGTGCTACTTTTAAATTTGAAGGAGTATCTAATGATGCTATGAGACTTAGGCTTTTTCCTTTTTCTTTAAGGGATAAGGTTAAGATGTGGTTAAATTCATTAACACCTTGATCTATTAAAACTTAGGGATAATTATCACAAAAATTTCTATCCAAATATTTTCCTCCTTCGAAAACTACAAAACATAAAAATGATATAACATCTTTTAGTCAGTTTGATGGAGAATCCATATATGAAGCTTGTGAGAGATTTAAAGAACTTCTTAGAAAATGCCCACATCATGCGTTACCAGATTGGTTAATTATATAAACTTTTTACAATGGATTAGTAGGATCTCTTAGATCAATCATTGATGCTGCGTCTCTGGAGGTTCATTAATGTCAAAACCATTTGATGAAGCCTATGCGTTAATCGAGGAAATATCTACTAACAATTTTTAGTGGTCTGCTGAAAGAATAAATCCTAAAAAAATAGCTAGTGTTCATGAAAATGATGCAATATCTATGTTAGTTTCTTAAATTGCTGCTATATCAAAGAAATTAGATTATTTTGGATTGAATTACTCTCCTACTATATTAGAACAAAACTCATCTGGACAAATTATAGATTCTCAATCTCCTTATGAAACTATAAATGCTATTAATAATAGACCCAATAATCCTTATGCGAATTATTATAATCTCGGTTGGAAGAATCATCCAAATTTTAATTGGAATAACAATACAGCTAATCAACAATAGATGAACAACTCTATAGGAAATCCACCTAATCAAGGAAATACAAATTATAAATCATGTTATCCACCTGGATTTAATAACACTCAATTTAAAGATAAGAAGTTATCTATAGAAGAATTAATATTAAGTATGGTCAGCACTTGCAAAATCAAGGAAATCAATTACAAATTCAAGGAAATCAATTACAAAATCAAGGAACAGCACTTAAAAATATTGAAACTCAACTCGGACATATTGCTACTACGCTTAACAATAGAATTTCTAGAACTTTTCCTAGTAATGTGGAAATACATCCTAAAGACCAAGGAAAAGAACAAATTAAAGCGATACAACTAAGAAGTGGAAAAGAGTTAGAAACTAAAATTCAGAAAGAAACAAAAAGTAAAAATGAGGAAGTGGAAATTGAGAAAGAAAAGGATCAACAAGATCAAAACTTAGAATATCCATTGATCCCTATGAAAATATCTATAGAAAAACCACCACCACCATTTCCTCAACGACTTAAACAACATAAAAAAGATAAACAATTTGCTAAATTCCTTGAAATTTAAAAAAAAATTAACAGTAAATATCCCTTTTGTTGAATCATTAGAAAAAATGCCTAATTATGTAAAATTTATGAAAGATATTTTAAATAATAAGAAAAATTTACAGATAATGAAACTGTTGCACTTAGCGAAGAGTGTAGTGCAATTATTCAGAAAAAGCTTCCTGAAAAATTAAAAGATCCTGGTAGTTTCACTATACCTTGCGCCATTGGAGAAAAATTTTATGGAAAAGCTTTGTGTGACTTAGGAGCAAACATAAATCTAACGCTCTATCAAATTTTAAAAGATTAGAATTAGGAGAAATTTCACCTACTTCAGTAACTCTTCAGTTAGCTGATCATTCTGTGACTTATCCTAAGGGAGTTATTGATGATGTGTTAGTAAAAGTGGATAAATTTATCTTCCCGGTTGATTTTATTGTTCTAGATATGGAAGAAGATAAAGAAATTCCAATAATATTAGGAAGACCCTTTTTAGCCACTTGGAAAAGCTATGATTGATGTTCGAAAGGAGAATTGACTATGAGAGTAAACGATCAAAAAGTAACTTTTAACATAGCAAAATCAATGAAATATCCCGCTTTAGAAAAAGATGATGAATGTTTTCGAATGGAAATACTTGAACATTTGCAAAATGAACATTTTAAAGAATATTATGAAGAAAAGTTAGAAAAAGAAAATACTGAATTAATTGAAGAAGCAGATAATGAAAAACTGGATTATATACAGGAAAAATTTGAAATGTTGGATAATACTAACAACATTGAAAATAATATAGTTCCGTTAATTATTAGACCTCCTGAACTCGAATTATAAATGCTACCTAATCATTTAAAATATGCTTACTTAGGTAACCATTCAACCCTACCAGTTATTATATCAGCTGAATTGAATGAATCAAAAGAACAAAAACTGTTAACCATATTAAAAAAATATAAGAAAAATTTTGGTTGGATTTTAGCAGATCTTAAAGGAATTAGTCCTTCAATCTGTATGCACAAAATTATTTTAGATAATGAACATAAGCCAAGAGTAGATTCCCAAAGGAGATTAAACCCAATAATGAAAGAAGTAGTCAAGAAAAAAAATATTAAAATGGTTAGATAATGGTATTATATATCCTATTTCGGACAGTGATTGGGTAAGCTCAATTCACTGTGTTCCTAAGAAAGGAGGATCGACCGTTAAAGATAATAAAAATAATGATTTAATACCTATAAGACAAGTGACTGGATGGCGTATATGTATTGACTATAGAAAATTAAATGCAGCCACCAGGAAGGATCACTTCCCATTACCATTTCTAGACCAAATGTTGGATAGATTAGCTGGACATAAATATTTTTGTTTTTTAGATGAATATACCGGTTATCATCAGATACATATTGCTCCTAAGGATCAAGAGAAAACTACATTTACTAGTCCTTATGGAACATTTGCTTTTCGAAGAATGCCTTTTGGATTATGAAATACACCTCCAATATTCCAGAGATGTATGATGTCTATATTTAGTAAATTAATTGATGATGGAATAGAAATATTTATGGATGATTTCTCTGTATTTGGAATGTCATTTGACACATGCTTGAATCATCTTGAAAAAGTATTAGAAGTATGCCAAAAAACTAACTTAGTTCTAAATTGGGAGAAATGTCAATTTATGGTTGCAGGAGGAATTGTATTAGGACATAAAATTTCAGAAAATGGCATGGAAGTAGACCCTGCAAAAATTCAAGTTATAGCTAAATTACCACCTCCAACTACGATAAAAGGGGTAAGAAGTTTTCTTGGACATGCTGGATTCTACAGATGCTACATAAAAGATTTTTCAAAAATTACTAAACCTCTATGCCAACTTTTAGAAAAGGACAAGAAATTTGAATTCACAGCTGAATGCTTGAATGCTTTTGAATTATTAAAAGATAAATTAATCACAACACCTATAATAGTTTCACTCGATTGGGATAAACCATTTGAACTTATGTGTGATGCTAGTGATTATGCTATAGGAGCGATGACTTAGGCAAAGATATGATAAAATTTTTAAAGTCATATACTATGCTTAGTAAAACTCTTAATAATCTTGAATTGAATTATACGATTACTTGAAAAAGAGTTATTAGCAATTGTTTATGCCTTTGATAAATTTAGGCCTTATCTAATTGAAAATAAATGTATTGTGCATACTGATCACTCTGCTATTAAATATTTAATGCAAAAGAAAGATACCAAACCAAGATTAATTAGATGGATATTATTAATGCAAGAATTTGATTTTGAAATCATTAAAAAAAAGGAACTGATAATCAAATTGCAGATCATTTATCAAGACTAGAATATAATGAATTATCTGATACTGATAATGAAATTACTGACAGTTTTCCTGACGAACAATTATATAATATTAATGAGTGGAAAATACCATAGTAGGCTGATATAGTATATTATATTGTAAGTGATATTTTACCACCTATGTTAACTTTGCAACAACATAAAAAATTCATTCATGATGCTAAAACATATTTTTGGGATGAACCATATTTATATAAGCAATGTAAGGATCTTATAATTAGAAGATGCGTGCCTTATGAAGAAACAGAACAAATCATTCAGAAATGTCATGATTCTGATTTTGGAGGACATTTTGGAACAGATAAAACTGCTTATAAAATTTTACAATCTGGATTTTATTGGCCTACTCTTTTTAGAGATGTTTATAGATACATAAAAACTTGCGATAGATGCCAACGAGTAGGAAATATATCTAGAAGAAATGAAATGCCTCTAAATTTTATATTAGAAGTTGAAATTTTTGATGTTTGGGGATTAGATTTTATGGGACCATTTGTTCCTTCCTTTGGAAACTCATATATATTAGTTGCTGTTGATTATGTTTCTAAATGGATTGAAGCACAAGCTTTACCTTGATGTGACGCTAAGAGTGTTTCAAAGTTTCTATTGAAAAATATTTTTACTAGATTTGGAATGCCAAGAGTGATTATCACTGACGGAGATTCTCATTTTAGAAATAAATATATTCACAAACTAGTAAAAAAAATTAACATTATTCATAAGATATCAACTACTTATCATCCACAAACCAGTGGATTAGCTGAAGTTTCTAATCGAGAGATTAAACGTATTTTAGAAAAGAGTGTAAACCCTAATAGATTGGATTGGTCTATAAAACTAGACACTGCTTTATGGGTATACAGGACTGCTTATGAAACTCTGAATGGAATGACTCCTTACAGGCTTATTTATGGAAAGACTTGCCACTTATCAGTTGAATTAGAACATAAAGCTTATTGGGCAATTAAAGAATTTAATTACAATCTGAAAGAAGCAGGTGAGAAAAGATTATTGCAATTGAATGAATTAAATGAATTAAGAAATGAATCTTATCATAATGATAGAATTTATAAAGAAAAAATGAAATTATGGCATGATCGGAAGATTAACACTGAAGAATTTTGAGCCGAGACAAGAAGTTTTGCTTTATAATACAAGATTAAAATTATTTCCTAGGAAATTGAAATCTCGATGGTTAGGGCCTTTCACTATAACTCAAATATTTTCATATGAAACTATAGAAATAGAAGATCCAAAAACTGGACATAGATTTAAAGTAAACGAAAACAAATTAAAACCTTATTTTGAAGGAATAAGACCAAATTTTAAAGAGGTTTTAATGCTCAGTCAACCTGATTACTAATTAAATTAGGTCGGGCTGACGACGTTAAACCAAGCGCTTTATGGGAGGAAACCCATAGTAGTCATTAATTATGATCTATTTATTATAGTTATTAAAAAATTAAAATATAGAATGAAATCTACTCATTTTACATTTTAGAATCATCACAAATTTGAATCTATACGAAGAAATCAGAAAATATTCGGACCGGAGCGAAAAATTGGGCAATTTACCTAATCTCGCCGACGGCGAGATCGATCCCATCGACAGCGAGATCGGCGCGCCCAATTTCAGTTTAAATTAATTAACTATCCCGCCGACGGCGAGATCGTTACTGCCGACGGTGAGATAGTTCAAAAGTGGTTTTTGTGAGTTATTTTGCGGTTTTGGACGGTTCTAAGGGCATTTCTCTATATAAAACATTTAAAACTTCATTTTTTTCTTCCTTAGAAACGACTAGAGTCCCTCCAAAACAATTTATTATGGCCTCCAAACTACTTGAAACACGAATCCAGAGTTTTTAAGCGACGAAAGTTCGTCAGTTCTGAGACTCAACGACTATTCAACAAGGTTTTGATGAAGAAACGTCTGATTAAAGAAAGAGGATTCGTAAACAGAGGAGCGGAGAATTCAACAACAATATTTGAAGAAATTATTGTTCAGCGACGTTGGGAGGTATTCTGCTATACCACATTTACTGTAGTCATTCCAGTAGTCAAAGAATTCTACTCTAATATGCATGCGATCCATAATGGAAGTGTCTACGTAAGAGGCAGATGGGTAAATTTCACTCCTTCTCGAATAAATGAATTATACTCGATTGAGCATACCCCTGTTTGCCACTATTCAAATTTTTTTCCTATAAGATACAACATGAATGAGATCTACAGATATCTGACCGACGAACCTGATGATTGGGAATTACGAGAAGACGGGTACGTTAGTTTTTCTGCGTCACTTCTTAACCCCGTCTCAAAGCATTGACATTTCTTTATTTCGTCAAAGTTCCTACCCACTATGAGGGTAAACAAAGTTTTGAAGGAATGCACAATCTTAAATTACTATATTCAATCTGGATTGCCTATTGATGTTGGATCAACTATTGTGAAGTTTACATTAGGATTAATTGTGCATGGGTCAATTCATGGACTTGGACACCCATCAACTATTTTTGCTTTATGTAGTCAATACCAAGTTTCCTACGAAGCTTGGTAAAAAGTGCTATTGCCTTGGAAACCACTTGGTCCGACAGATATGTTTCCTACATTGGATAACAATGATGAAACAATAATTATTTTTGATCAAGCATCACAAAACAATCCCTTAGTTAAGCCCCTGACTGATAGAACAAACCTCATTTTATGGAAACTTAAAGGATTGGAGAAGGAACTACAGAATGTGATGAATTCTATTGATAATATCTTTGATTTGTTCGATCACATCGATTGGAGAATGAAGGAGCATTTTGACCATACAGGACACCTGGAGGCAAGTTTTATACGATTATTGAGACAGAAAGGGTGGATTGAAGAAGACTCTACTGCAGAATTCCCTTTCAGGCCTTTCTATAATTTATTTGTGCATCTGCGTTCTATTGGAAACATCAGAGAAGATAACAGTTTAGATTCCGATGAGTAGCAGAGACTTCTATTCATATTATATGTATGTGTGTTGATGTGAATTTAGTTTGAACTTTACGTAGATAATCTCAGTTTAAATGAGATTGTATGTTGTTTGTTTAGTCTCAATATTTAGAGTATCGTGGTATGGATTGCAATGCTGAGTTAGATGTGATTGGGTTAATTTACTTAGTCAATTGTTAGTTATGTAGTGTTTGAAGTTTGTAAGTTCATGGATTTCATTTATAAAGTTATAATGTTTGTGTTGTGTGAATTTATGTGTTAGTATCTAATCTTAGTAAAAATAATAATAAATATATCAAATTTAGTGACTCGAACAATGAACAAGGCTTAATCTAAGTAGAATATAATTGAAAAATTAAAAAATATTAAATTTTCGGAAACCTCGCCGACAGCGGGAG
The DNA here is from genome assembly GCA_022702705.1 of Papilionanthe hookeriana x Papilionanthe teres. Classification (NCBI taxonomy): domain Eukaryota; kingdom Viridiplantae; phylum Streptophyta; class Magnoliopsida; order Asparagales; family Orchidaceae; genus Papilionanthe; species Papilionanthe hookeriana x Papilionanthe teres. The sequence continues at coordinate 43,742,954 of CM040426.1, read as the reverse complement.
AAATCCAGCCGACGACGAGATTTTCCCAAAACTTTAGCCTTGGTGAATTAATTAGCTCGCCGACAGCGAGATCGCGAAATATTCTTTATTTGACCGGTCAACCGACTCTATTCATCGTCTCCCTCCTACAAAACTTAAAAAAACCGACCAAGGGATTGTGGAATCTTGAATTTGAAGCGATTTCAACACATTTTGACGCCGGATTTTATCTTCCCTTGGTAAGAGCTTCACTTCTACGTAAAAATTGTTGATTTTCACCATGAATTTCTTCTACATTGAGAAATTTTGGAAAAATTTGAAATGAGAAGAAAAGAATTAGAAGAAATTCATGAAACTTGATTTAGATTGATTTTAGTAACTATTGGAAGCCATCTTAGTAATACTTAGAAGTTTAGTTAAGATTTTTGTGAATTTCACAGATCGAAAAATGGCTCCATGACAAAAGAGAAGAGTGGATTTCGACGAAACTCGTTTTGTGAATGCAAGGGCACAATCAAGATATTTTCACAATATTCAAGCCAGAACATGCATTCAAGATCGAATTTTCAAAAGTCCTGGAGGTGAAGTAGGGCGAATAATTAAAGAAAGAGGACGGGAAAATTTCTATTTCATAACCAACAGAACTGCTGTAGAAGTGGTAAAGGAATTCTATGCCAACCTGACACAGGCTAAAGATGCACCGGTTAAGGTTAGATGATTTTTTGTGGAATTCAGTGATGCAAGAATAAATGCTTATTACGAGGTAAGAGACACGTACACCAGTTAGTATGATACATTTGGAACTATGGAAGGACCACTGTAAGAAGTGATCGACTTTCTCACTGACGGGAAAGGAGTTTAGAAGATGAAGCAGCGAGAACGGGTAAACTTCCTTCTTTCTATGTTGAATGCATCATCTAAAGCCTGACACTATTTTATTTGTTCCACTTTGTTACCTACTTAACACCATAGAGAGGTAACAAGAAATAGAGCAATTCTGAATTTCTGTATTCAGACCCAAAAAGTATTAATGTGGGACATATAATTTATAAGAATATATTAGCCACCGCAAGAAGTGAAAGTGGAGGAGGACTAGGACATCCTGGTCTTATCTATGCACTCTGCCAATTATCTGGGGTAGAGGCAAGAGATGATGAGAAATGGGTGGAGCCAATGAAACCCATTACTCCGGCTAATATTAAGAAATATGAATCCCACGAAGGATGGAGATGTGGGACAAGGAGCTATGTACCTTCTTCGAGTCTAGATATTCCCTCTACCAGTTATGACCCTCCTCCCTACAGTACTCCTACTCTTCAAGATTTGATGAATGAGATGACTTTACAGCGAAAAAGTTTTGAGAAAATAGAAGAAAAACTGGAGCATATTGATCGAGAATTGGAGGCTTGAGAGAAGACATGATTATGACGGCGAGTATCTCCAAAGACATTCAGAGTATGAGATAGCCTATTATGATGCTGAAAATCGTTACAAGAGAGGAGAGCTGGATGTTGTATTTCTTGAGTGCCCCCGATATATTCATTACCAGCCTAATCCACCCACTGATCAAGGAAATGAAGATATAGTTTGGGACTTTGATGCAGAAAATTAGATGTTATGTTTATTTGTTTAGTTATAGATTCTGATGTTGTTATTGTTTGTTTGTTGTTTTACATTTTAGTATTGATGTTTTAGTTTATGAACTTGATTATGATGTAGTGTAGATTGTTTTAAAGTTATAAAGTTTTTAAATTTCTAATGTTTTCAGACTGCTATTGTAATATTGGATTGAATTAGTAAATGTATGTGGATGTAGTATAATATGTTAGTATAAAATGTGGTAATATTGTGTTAAACTGCTTTACCCAGAACTTTCTTTAATATTTTGTGTGTAAAAAAATACTAACAGTACAGGTTAATTAAGTAATGAAAAAGCTCTCGTAACTTCAAAAAAGAAGAAATACCTAAAGCTCGAAGGTATGATTTAAATATTACAGCTTATTTCCTTTTCACCCTTTGTAGATAGATAGAAAAATTTAAGTTTGGGGAGGGAAAAATACAAATTTAATTATTAAATTGTTCTCAATTTACATCTTCAAAATTATTATAAAAATGAATTTTTAAAGTAATTTTAATTCAAGTAAACTAGAATTGATTTATTTAATTATTATATAAAGTTAAAAGAAGTACTTTTAATGATTAACTAATTTTTAGATTAAGGATATTTAATATAAGAGAATAAGAATATAACTAACTATTTAAAGTAAGGAAAAACTATATTTTCAAATATGAAATTCTTAAATATTTAGTTGAGAAAGAAAAGATTGAAACCCAATGAAGTAAAAACTTTGAAATATATATAAGAGAAGTAAATGTTTCTAGTTTCAAATTTAGGAAGAGGAAAATGAAGTTCAAAATTATTAACAGGCTAACCAAAAATAGTGATCCTCACTTAAAAATAATAAATAAAAAAAGGGGATTGGAAATCAATCCAGAAATAAAAGAAAAAGAAAAAAAAAAGAAAAAATATATATATAAAATGAGGAGAAGCTTGAGGAGATGACTTATAAAAAATTGGCTTCATTTTAATCAACCTAAAGGATAAACTTCAATTACATTTCTAAACTGATATATATGGATTGGTCTTTTACTAAGTTGTGTTTTCATGAAATTCCAATCATCTAAATATCTTAAGTAATTTAGTGTTGAAAAATATAGTCATTCTTGAAATAAATAGAAGACTAGAAATCTTAAACTTAAAAACTAAATAGCCTTATATCTATAGAATTAGTTTAATTATTTTAAAAATATTTCAATTAAAATTTACTATAATACTTATTTAAATCTAATTCATAGTATTTCTGAATTAAAACTTTACTACAAATAATCATTTACTTTTATGTAGAATCTAAATTACTTGAGGACAAGTAATAGTTAAGTTTGGGGGAATTTGATCACTAGAAAATATATTAAGAACTTTGTACCAATTTTATATGAAATTGCACTTTAAAGAAAGGTATTTTCTTTGTTTTATTGCAGGAATGAATATTTTTAAGTACTGAAAGCAAAAAACACAAAAGAAGCGGATTTGGAGCAAAAAAGACTCAATTTGATGAAAATTGAACTGTCCCGCCGACGGTGAGATTTAGGCCGCCAACGGTGAGTTTTTCCCGAAAGATTTTTAATATATTATAAGGAGTTCGCTGAAGACGAGATCGAGCCCGCCAACAGCGAGATCGGCGCGGTTAGCCCATCTTCTAGAAGCCTGCCAACTGCGAGATCAAGCCGCCGACTACGAGATCAAGCCGCCGACTACGAGATCAAGCCGTCGACGGCGAGACAGTTGAAAAGAGCCAAAATACATTGAACCTGGAAACTTTTTGAAGAGGTGCTTAAGCAACCTTTGGAGATTTGACCCCGGCTATAAATAAAGACAAATTCAAATGAGTAGTGTGTCATTTTTTGTCATTTGTGTGAAAGTTAAGTGTAATTTAAGAGTCTTTAAGTGAGTGTTTAGCGTTTTGGTGTGCTGTACTGGAAGGAAGAGTCAAAGGAACTTCAAGAATCTACTTGGGGAGAAGAATTGAGATAAGTATATTTATTATTTGTTTATTAACTTTAATGAAATCCATGCTTTGTGTTATTTTTCCCATGCATTCTGAGTAGTTTCCTTAGTCTTTCTCCTTGTTATCGAGATTACGTGAAATGATGAATTAAAGTAATTGTGCCTAAAATATGAAAATAGAAATTGTGCTAATCTTTAACTTAAATCTTAATTTACTTTCAATCTGGCCAATTGATTTGTTAACATATGTTGAAATATCAACTATAGTAAAGATTACATCCAAGATTCGGGAAGTCAAAAGCCTTGGAAGGAGGGTGCAAATAAATAGGGAAATATTAACCATCGGGCGTAGAATCGGACATTTTAGTGTGACGGACTAAAGTATTCAATTCGGTCTTATTGTTCGAGAGTCGAAGTGTAGATGTTATCCCTCGAGTGAGGGGAACGTAGGAGCTACGAAGTGGCGATCAGTATCCTCCCAAGCCTAGCTCGCGATTCGGTAATCAAACATAAGACTAGTCAACGTTCTTTTCACCTGGACCAAAGGGTAAAGAATAGGAATGCTCCTATTTGGCACAATACAATTTAAAACTTATTTAATTTTTCATTTGCTTAATTCTCTAAAACAAGGAGAAAGATACTTTTCTGAAATCTTATATTCAACCTTAAGCATTAGTTTATTTTAGTTTAAATATTCTTAATTTCCGTATACTAGATTAGTAAGTAAGTTTACTTTAATTTGTCTTTGAAATTTTCTGACTTCCCTGTAGGATCGATATCTAGGACTCCATTAGAGCCCTATATTACTTGATAACGATACATATACTTTCATAATATCCACAATATAATTCATAAAATTCATAACATAATCATCAGTATATATTCAGTGCGGATCAAGTTTTTGGTGCCGTTGCTAACTTTTTATATATTAAGTTGTAAGTATAATTATCAAAAAGTTGATCACTGACGGACCTTCGTGGCTGATCAAACTAAAATGTGGTTTTTGTAATCAGCCTTCGAGACCAATCGAACAAAAGTGTTCGGTTTTACCGTTCGGGCCTTTGTGGCCGATCGAACCAAAGTGATTGGTTTTACCGATCTGGCCTTCATGGCCAATCGAACCAAAGTGTGTTTTGATAAATAATAATTTTTTTAGAAATGAATAACAAGTTATAGGACTTCAAGGTTGTTCGCCTAGTGCAACATAAGTTCTCACCTTATCTTTAGGCCTTTTGATTCACCTTAAAATTACCTAAAATTTTATATCATTTTTAATTAATAATTTAAGGGCATTATGATTTAATGAAAGGTATTTCTTATATTTTTTGTTATAGGTACAAGAAAATGAGTTTGTGAAGAAAAAGAATCAAAGGAGCAAAAGGAGCAAAAATGAGCTTAGTAAAGCAAAGAGGAAAAAAAGGCTGATTCTGGCGCCCAGGCGCCAGACACAGCAGTGGATTCTAGAGAATTCTTGGATAGTTTTTGTGATGATTATTGATGCTTTAGAAACCATCTAGAAGTCTCTGGACAAATTCCCACATGTTATAAATAAGATACAATGAACCAAGACACAGGGAATTAGTTTTTCAATGAAGAGGTGCGACTCAAATATGAAGGGACGAGTTCATTCGCGCAGGAAGTGGGCGCCTAGGCGCTACAATTACTTTCTAGAAGATTCATTGAATATGACCGAATTTTGAAGAAGTGCCTTAAGCAACCCCTGGTCATTTTTTAAGCTCTATAAATATAGGACTATTCTACAGAAAAAAGGTGTGTGTGGTCATTGTGTTAAAGATTTTAGAAGAGTGTGGAGTGTTCTTAGAGAGTCTTTCTCTTTACTTTTTCTTACTTTAGTGAGAGTTTAGTGTGTTTTAGTGTGATTGCTGGAGTTGGAGTTTTGTAAAAGTCAGTTGAAGTTAGAGAAACTTTGAATGATTGCTTGGATAACATTCTAGATAAGTATTTATATCTTAGTTCTTAAGTTTTGTACTTTGAATTTGGCTTATATAAATATGATTTGTTGTGTAAATTCGATGCTTTCTGAGTAGTCTTCTTCTATTTCCCCCTACGAATATGAAATGATTTAGTTAAGGATTTAATTTGGTTTTGAGAACATTGCATTTTCTTCTTCCATAATTTGTGATGATACTTTACTTGATCTTCATTTACCCTACAAATTGGCCTCTTATATCGTTAAAATCTGTGGAGAATTCTTAAGATCTGACCGTGGGCTAAGAGTTCTTAACTTGTATGTATCACATTTCTCTTGGAAAGGTAGATTGTAAATCCTTGAAGGGGGAGGTGCAAATAGATAGGGAGATAATCTTTGATGGGCGTAGAATTGATTATGTTTTTAGAGTGACAGGCTAAATTCTATCAATTTGGTTTAAAAGAAAGGCGACGGGTCACTAGTAAGCCAGATCATAGGCTCCCTGGGTTAATCTAGAAGTGAGAGCTTATAATTAATCCTTACAACTAACAATACATCCTGAACCAATCTTTAAAACTAGCCAATGTTCTTTGCTGCTTGCATAAAGAGTTAAAGAATATATGCACATATTTGTCACAATACAATGTTCTCAAAGTTCTCAAGCTAATTTAGATGTCTACTAATCATGAAATATTTCGTATGGGGAAAGAATCTTTGTTTATTGTGTTAAAGCATTTAAATTTACTTACTTGCAATTTCTACTTGAGTAACTTGCATACTTTTTTTTATTTTTTATTAGTTGATTAGTTTTTAAGTAGACTTTTAAATTTTGTATTAAACTTTTTTTTCTTTTGCTTTACATAGTTCTCTCGTTGGATTGATATATGGGGTTTTAAAAAGAAAACTCTATATTACTTGAAACGATACTTATACTTGCGTATTACCCCTAGTGTACAATTTATATTTAAAAAAAACTTTAATCTTTAATTATCGTACATTAGCCGCTTAATATGATTTGGGGTCAAGTTTGGCCATAATTTTATAAGCTCTTTTACTTGCGTAATTGCGGTCGGGTAACCTTTTCACAATCATGTAGTGCAATTTAAGCCCTAACTTTGTATAAGATCTTGAGGTTGTCGTTCGTTACGACATAAACCCTCATATCTTTCAGGCTATTTGTATGATTATATCACACAAATATAAGTCCTAAATAAATAAAATTGGAAGGATTGAAACAATGAATAATTTCCAAAATTAAAGCCAAATAATAGGATAGTCTGAGAAGTCATCAGAGGTTCTCCCTCGGGTTTGTGACATCCCCAACTTCTCACTTCTTTGGATTCCAAAATAACTATTCCAATTTGATTCTATCACATTTGATATTTCCAGGTTCATCCTTGAAAATCTTAAAATTACTGATCTTTATCGAGATTTTTCTTAAGTGGCTTCGGTCGTTCATGATGTAATTAACTATCGGGGCTTGCCTCTATAGGAAACTTTAGAACTCAGGTAATATAAACCCTATTTAATCTTTTGTATTAGATAGGGGAACTTATTGGCCAACATAAACGATTCACATACCAAATGGATGTCATAAATTATGTAGTTTATTTAATCAAGTCATATCATCAAGTAGTGTGTCTATTCCTCGGGTTAGATGCATTGCTTGTGATATTATGCTCGTTTATCTAAACTATTACATATTTGAGATTAGTTTGATTTCATATTTTAAAATTAAAATAATATTTTCCCAATTATATATATATATATAATAAATCTAAAACCAAATCTAAATCTCTTTAAAACGACCGACAAAGTGTTAACCCCAATGAGTTTTTACTCCAATAAACAACCCTGGATAGGTTAACAGTCCCTGGTGGACTACAACTGATCCCTTCCACACAAATTGTAAGTGAAAAATGTTCCAACAAGCAACCTATGATGGGTTAAAAAGTCCTTGGTGGACTTTGGTTAGCTTCTCTCATACTAGTTAACATCATTGAGAAATACTCTAATGCACAGCTCCAAGCAAGTCAAAAGGCTGCTAGTAATTTATCCCAATAGCAACCTTCTCACATAATACAAAATCTAAATGACCTTTGGTATCCACTACAGCATGAAAAGAAAACATGCTTCAGCATTATCATAAAAAAGATACTCGGGGTGAAAATATCCAACAAAATTAAATAGCTAAGAAGATGATTAACAATCATGCTATTATCACTCATCCAATGTTATTCTAATAAAAGCTGAGAAGAAATAGTTACATCTATGAGGTTTGAATAGTATGATAAAAGTAAATACGCTAAAAGCAAATAAGGAATAGTAGAACACTAATCGATGTCAATATTCTCCTCCGCCCCCTCCTATATTGGAGAACACCTTCTTCAATTCACTTTAGATGACCTCGCCATCAGAATCTGAGGGAGGATCGTCTGAAGCTTGGTTGTGAGTAAGCCCCTGCACAGCAATCTATTTTGATATTGTGTCACTCAACTCCCCTTCAGAGGACCTCGAATGAATCTTTCCTAGCGAACTACTTTTGCTACTCCTTTACCTCAACATCAAGTACCCAGTCACGAGCCTCTTGGACATGTTCTCGATGATATTCTTAAACTCAAGCGAGTTCTTGAAGTCCTCAACCACTTTATGCTTAATCTCTACAAAGATCAACATTTTCGTAGACCTCAAAAGTCGGATCTCTTCCTCCTAGGCTGAAACTGTCACCTTAAGGGCTTTCACGCTCTTATTACTTTCATTGAGATCATATCATGTCTCTACCAATGCCTCTCAAGTTCTCTACAGATACTGAACATGAAGGAATACGCCATTGTTGAGAGTTTTGTCTTGTACTCTATCAAATGTTATTTCAGATTCGTGACTCCATCAACTACGTATTCATATCAGCACTTATACTAGCCTTAGGGATATTTGATCTTAACAAACTTAGAGTTTCAATTACTTAAAGCCAGTCCTAGCCCCATCTGAATGTCTATCGTTTTATTCATCTGGAAGAAAAGAAGTCTAGGTCAGTCAAATAAAATGATTATATAATGGGAGACGATAAATGAACCTTACAAAGCCCTTGTCTTCCAAGAACCTAATACATTTATGAGACAACACATTCTCAGAAATATAAATAGTCGAAGGGTTTGCAGCGACTAGGGTGATTTTTTAGCCCTCTTATGTTGTTTCTAAGGTAGTACCTCATAGTCACTATTCGTTGGGGGCCACTTCGAAGATACCACTTGGGCTGGGTCAGAAGGTTCCTTCTTAGATTTCTTCAATGTTATAGTCGTGAATCACTTGGGGTAGAATGAAAGTTTGGCCTTGAACAATGATTCCTCACCTAAAAGTTCATGAATCTATTGTGTCTCGAACAACATCTCCTTGAAGTCACAAAAATCTGCAGTATTCACTCCTTAGTAGTTTGAAGAGAGGCAGACAACCGCTGAAACCTTCCTCGCCTTTCATGGAGCCTGATCATAGAAAAATACATTAAGAAATTCATATCTATTTTTGATGAAATTGCACTTTAAAGAAAGGTATTTTCTTTATTTTACTGCAGGAATGAAGATTTATAAGTGATGGAAGCAAAAAGTGTGAAATGGAGCTAATTTTGATCAAAAAGGAAGAAATTCATGCAAATTGAACTAAGTCGCCAACGACGAGATCGAGACCGCCTACGGCGAGATCATAAGGAGAATTTCTGAAGGAATTATAACTACCTCACTAACAGCGAGATCGCGAGGTTTGAAGACCTTCTAGAAGACCCGCTGACGGCAAGGTCGTTTCCCGCCGACGGCGAGACAGTTCAAAATGCAAATACATTGAACCTGAACGCTTTTTGAAGAGGTGTTTAAGCATCCCTTGGACCTTTGCCTACCTCTATAAATAGAGGATGAATTTTAGTCTTTTGTGTCTCTTTTTGATGTCTTAAGTGTGTCTGTTGTGTGTCATTAGTGAGTTTCTTGAGTTTATTTGTATTTGAGTGCTATTTAGTTAGAAGTTTGTTGTACTTAGAAGGAAAAGTCAAAGGAACTTCGAGGAGTCTCATTGGGGAGGAAATTAAGATAAGTATCTTTGTTTATTGTTGTTGTTAACTTTAAATGAAATCCATGCTTTATTTTATTCCCATGCATTACGAGTAGTTTTCTTAGTCTTTCTCCTTGTTTATGAAAATTATGCGAATTGATGAAATTAAATGAAATACCTAATATATTAAAATAAATTGTGATAATTTTTACTTAAAACTTAATTTACTTTCAATCCGGCGAATTGAGTTGTTAAAATATGTTGAATTATCAACTATAGTAAAAATTACATCCAATATTCAGGGAAGTCAAAAACCTTGGAAGGAGGATGCAAATAAATAGGGAAATATTAATTATCGGACGTAGAATTGAATATTTTAGTGTGACAGACTAAAATATTCAATTTGGTCATATTGTTTGAGAACTGAAGTGTAGATGTTAGACCTCAGGTGAGGGGAATGTGGGAGCTCTGAAGTGGCAACCAGTATCCTCCTAGCCTAGCCGCAGATTCAGTAATCAAACATAGAATTAGTCAATGTTCTTTGCACCTGGACCAAAGGGTAAAGAATAGGAATGCTCCTATTTGTCACGATACAATTCAAAGATTCTATTTAAATTCGTCATTCACTTAATTTTCTAAAAAATAAGGAGAAAAATACTTTTTCTAAATTATTTAAATCAACTTTATTTCAAGCATTAGTTTACTTTAGTTTGCTTTAATTATTTTAAAATTTTGTTTACTTTATTAGTAATTAATTCCTCTAAATTTAGCTGATACAAATATGTTAAAAACTTCCCTGTGGGATCGATAACCAGGACTCCACTAGAGCCCTGTATTACTTGATACGATACGTATACTTGCGTAGAATCCACATTATACATTCCATCATAAAAACATTTAATTTGCAAACATATTAAAAAGTGGGTCAAGTTTTTTGCGTCGTTGCCGGGGAAGTAAAGAAATTATTTACTAGTGTAACGGACTATTTTAAAATTTATTTTATAAAATTGTATGCGAAAATTTGGAAACGAAAATTTAATACCATACGATTCAGAATTAGAGCGTACAATTAAAAGAATTAGAAAACAAAAAAAGAGAAATTATAAATTTAACACAAATGGCAAATATTCCTGAAAATTAAAATATCAATCAACCAAGACCATTACGAGATTATGCCAACCCTACATTAGATGAAATTCATTTAACTATTCAAAACCCTGATGTAGCTGCTAACTCATTTGAACTTAAACCTGCAATTATCCAAATGGTACAAAACAATCAATTTAGTGGTTCACCTACTGAACATCCTAATTTACATCTTGCTAGTTTTTTAGAACTTTGTGCTACTTTCAAATATGAAGGAGTATCTAACGATACTATTAGACTTAGTCATTTTCCTATTTCTTTAAGGGATAAGGCTAAAATGTGGTTAAATTCGTTAGCACCTGGATCTATTAAAACTTGGGGAGAATTATCACAAAAATTTCTATCCAAATATTTTCCACCATCTAAAACTGCTAAGCTTAGAAATGATATAACTTATTTTAGTCAGTTTGATGGAGAATCAATATATGAAGCTTGAGAGAGATTTAAGGAGCTTCTTAGAAATTCCCACATCATGCGTTACCAAATTGGTTAATTATTCAAACTTTCTATAATGGATTAGTAGGATCTTTAAGATCAATCATCGATGCTGCTGCTGGAGGATCATTAATGTCAAAACCATTTGATGACGCCTATGCACTAATCGAAGAAATGGCAACCAATAATTTTCAATGGCCCATCGATAGAATGAATCCGAAAAAGATAGTTAGTATTCATGAAAATGATGCAATATCTATGTTAGCTTCGCAAATCGCTGCTGTATCTAAAAAATTAGATCATTTTGGAATGAGTTACTCTCCAACTATATCAGAAGAAAATTCATCTGGACAACTTATAAAATCCCAATCTCAATATGAAACTATAAATGCAATTAATAACAGACCCAATAATCCGTATGCGAATTATTATAATCATGGATGAAAAAATCATCCTAATTTTAATTGGAATAATAACACAACTAATCAACCATGGATGAATAACATAACACAACCATTAGGAATTCATTCTAATCAAGGAAATTCTAATTATAAACCTAATTATCCACCTGGATTTAATAATAATAACCCACAATTTAAAGATAAGAAATTTTCAATAGAAGAATTAATATTAAATATGGGTTAACATTTACAAAATCAAGGAAATCAATTACAAATACAAGGTAACCAATTACAAAATCAATGAACAGCTATTAAAAATATTGAAACTCAACTTGGACATATAGCTACCGCACTTAATAATAGAATACTGAACATTTCCTAGTAATGTGGAAATAAATCCCAAAGACAAAGGAAATGAACAAATTAAAGCAATACAATTACGAAGTGGAAAAGAATTAGAACCTCAAATTACAAAAGAACTTGAAAGTCAAAAAGAGGAAGTGGAAATTGAAAAGGAAAAGAATCAACAAGATCTAAATTTAGAAAATCCTTTAATACCAATGAAAATTTCTGTGGAAAAACCTCCACCACCATTTCCTCAATGACTAATTTAACATAAAAAAGATAAACAATTTGTTAAATTCTTTGAAATTATGAAGAAATTAACAATAAATATTCCTTTTGTAGAAGCTTTAGAACATATGACAAACTATGTAAAATTCATGAAAGATATTCTAAATAAAAAAAGAAAATTTACCGACAATGAAATGGTCGCACTTAGTGAAGAGTGTAGTGATATTATACAGAAAAAACTTCCTGAAAATTTAAAAGATCCTGGTAGTTTCACTATACCCTGCGCTATTGGAGAAAAATTCTATGGAAAAGCTTTGTGTGATTTAGGAGCTAACATCAATCTAATGCCTCTATCAATTTTTAAATGATTAGGATTGTGAGAAATTTCACCTACTTCAGTAACTCTTCAGTTAGCTGATCGTTTTGTTACATATCTTAAGGGAGTTATTGAAGATGTATTAGTAAAAGTGGATAAATTTATCTTCCCTGTAAATTTTATTGTTTTAGATATGGAAGAAGATAAAGAAATTCCTATCATTTTAGGAAGACCATTTTTAGCCACTGGGAAAGCTATGATTGATGTTCAGAAAGGAGAATTAACTATGAGAGTAAATGACCAAAAAGTAACTTTTAATATTGCTAAATCAATGAAATATCCTGCACTATAAAATGATGATGAGTGTTTTCAAATGGAAGTACTCGATCATCTACAAAAAAAACAATTTAAGGAATATTATGCAGAAAAATTAGAAAAAGAAAATACTGAATTAATTGAAAAAATCGATATAAATGAAGAACTAGATTATATTCAAGAGAAATTTGAATTTTTGGATAACACAGAAAGCACTGAAAAAAATATAGTTCCATCAATTATTAAACCTCCTGAACTTGAATTAAAAATGTTACCTAATCATTTAAAATATGCTTACTTAGGTAATTCTTCAACTCTACCAGTTATTATTTCATCTGAATTAAATGAATCTCAAGAACAAAAACTTTTAGATACTTTAAAAAAATATAAGAAAATTTTTTGTTGGACTTTAGCAGATATTAAAGGAATTAGTCATTCGATTTGTATGCACAGAATTATTTTAGATAATGAACATAAGCCTAAAGCAGATCCACAAAGGAGATTAAATCCAATAATGAAAGAAGTAGTTAAAAATGAAATTTTAAAATGGTTAGATAATGGTATTATATATCCTATTTCTGACAGTGCTTGGGTAAGCCCAATCCACTGCGTACTTAAGAAAGGAGGAGTGACTGTCAAAGCTAATGAAAATAATGATCTTATCCCTATAAGACAAGTTACTAGATAGCTAATATGTATTGATTATAGAAAATTAAACACAACCACCGGAAAGATCACTTCCCTTTACCATTTCTAGACCGGATGTTAGATAGATTAGCCGGACATAAATATTTTTGTTTCTTAGATGGATATACTGGTTATCATCAAATACAAATTGCTCCTGAGGATCAAGAGAAAAGTACATTTACTAGTCCTTATGGAACTTTCGCTTTTCGAAGGATGTCTTTTGGATTATGTAATGCACCTGCAACATTCCAGAGATGTATAATGTCTATATTTAGTAAATTAATTGATAATGGAATAAAAGTATTTATAGATGATTTCTCTGTATTTGGAACAACATTTGACACATGCTTAAATCATCTTGAAAAAGTATTTGAAGTATGTGAGAAAACTAATTTAGTTCTTAATTGAGAGAAATGTCAATTTATGGTTACAGGCGACATTGTATTAGGACATAAAATTTCGGAAAAAGGCATGGAAGTAGACCCTGCAAAAATTCAAGTTATAGCTAAATTACCACCTCCAACTTCGGTAAAAGGGGTAAGAAGTTTTCTTGGACATGTTGGATTCTACGGACGTTATATTAAAGATTTTTCAAAAATTACTAAACCTTTATACCAACTTCGAAAAGGACAAGAAATTTGAATTTACAACCGAATGCCTAAATGCTTTCGAATTATTAAAAGATAAATTAATTACAAGACCTATAATAGTTTCACCTAACTGGGAGAAACCATTTGAGCTTATGTGTGATGCTAGTGATTATGCTATAGGAGTAGTTCTTGGGAAAAGATATGATAAGATTTTCAAAGTTATATACTTGCGCGGCTTATTTTCAGGTTGTGTGTTTTATTTTGAAAAGGGGTCGCCTAACAGAAGTTGTCGGCAAATTTTTTAATTTACTTTAAATAAACAATTTTGAAAAGTAGTATTTGATTTTGAAAATAATTTTAAATTTGAAGGTTTTAAGATATGAGATTAAACCGATCTCACATCCCAAATAGTTTATATAAACGAGCACCGCACCACAAACCAGTGTATCTATCCCCGAGGATAGACACACCGCTTGACGGTGGGGCTCGATTAAATAAACTAGAAGATTTGTGACATCCGTTTGGTCTGCGAACCAATTTTATAAGCCGACAAATTCCCCAGCTTAATATGAAAGCATTAAACGAGGTTTATATTACTCAGGTTCTTTAAAATTCCCTATAAGGGCAAGCCCCTATAGTTAATTACATCTTAAGTGACGGGAATCACCTAAGAAAACTCTCGATAATAATCAATAATTCCGCTCTCAAGAATTTCAAAGTTTAAGTTTTCGAGGGATTGAATTTTGGAATTTCGATAGGGAATGGATCAAATTTGGAACATTTTATTTTGAGAATTCAAAGGAAGAAAAGTAGGAGAAATTACGATTCGAAGCGAACTTCGGTAATCTCCCGACTATCCTATTGTTTGGCTTGGATTTAGGAAAGTCCTAATGTTTATTTAAATGTTTTGATCTTGTCAATTTTAATTAATTAGGGCTTATATTTGTATGATAAAATCAAACAAATAGCCTCGAAGATGTGAGGGTTTATTGTCGTACGGACGACTACCTCGGAATCCTAAGACCGGTTAGGGCTTAATTTGCAATGCAAGTGCCTAACGAAGAGTTGAGGATTTATGTTGCACTAGTGCAAACTACCCCGAAGTCCTATGGCTTTGTTATTTAATTCTAGGAAAGTTTTGTCGATGTAGATTCGAGTTTTGCGACGACGATGGTCGTGCTGCCCACCATGCTCCGAGCTCCTTGTTGTTGCAGAGGTTTAGTTTTAGAAGTCATAAATCAGGGGATGAGAAAAGTGTTTTGGTTTAGAGAAAAATTAGCTGAAGTTTTCTAATCGAGAGATTAAGCGTATATTAGAAAAGTCTCGTAAATCAATAGATCGTGACTGGCCTATAAGACTAGACACTCGCATTATGGGCATAACAGACTGCTATAAAAACTCCGACTGAATGACTCCTTATAGGCTTATATATGGAAAAACTTGCCACTTACCATTGAATTAGAACACAAAGCATAGTCAGCGATTAAAGAATTTAATTATAATGTTTAAAGAAGTCGGTGAGAAGAGATTGTTGCAATTAAATGGAATTGGAAGAACTAAGAAACTAAACATATATTAATGATAAGATTTATACGTAAAGAATGAAATTATGGTGTTGATCGGGAAGATTAATCAGAGAAATTTTTAAACCAAAGACAAGAAGTTTTGCTTTTATAATATTAGATTGAAATTATTTCCGGAAATTGAAATCTCGATGGTTAGGACCTTCACCATAACTCAAATATTTTCATATGGAACTATAGAAATCAAGATCCAAAAAACAAAATATAGATTTAAAAAGTAAATGGACATACATTAAAACCATATTTCGAAAATAAAGACCAAACTTGTTATGTTTATTTGTTTAGT
Organism: Papilionanthe hookeriana x Papilionanthe teres; assembly: GCA_022702705.1. NCBI lineage: Eukaryota > Viridiplantae > Streptophyta > Magnoliopsida > Asparagales > Orchidaceae > Papilionanthe > Papilionanthe hookeriana x Papilionanthe teres. The sequence continues at coordinate 43,727,113 of CM040426.1, read as the reverse complement.
CAACCTTAAACACTAACTAAATTAAAGTCGCCGACGACGTTAAACTAAGCGCTTATGGGAGGCAACCCATGTGAGTCTTTATTTTTAAATATCTACATATTAGTGAGTCTATATTATTAAAACAAATCTTACTACTCCACTTTTATTAATCATCACAAAATTGAACCTATTCGATGAGATCGAAAATATTCGACTCGCAGCTAAAATGGGCGACTTTTACGAATCTCGTCGACAAATGAGTTCGTCCGCTCGACAACAGCTCGAGCTCGTCGGCGCCGAGATCGTGGACCATTACTTAAATCAGTTTTATAACTAAGTCGCCGACGGTGAGGAAACTCCCGCCGACGGCGAGGCAAGCTTGAAAAATTTGTTTTTAAAGATTTTTTGTGCGGTTTTTGGACGGATCTACGCCATTCCTTCGTAAGAAATTTTTCGAAATCCGATTTTACACCATTTTCTTCCTTAGGAATGACTAGAGACTATCCTTTCATCCAAAATGGCCTCCAAATTCTTAGAAACTTTCAAAAACCGAAGTTTTCAATGCAGTACCCGCTTCGCCCGTAGGCATGCCGAATTCTCAACAAAGGCTTCGATGAAGAAAAGACTTATTAAAAAAAGAGGATTCGTCATCAGAGGAGTAAAGAGAATTCTACTTCAAAAATTGAAGAAATGATTTCCGCACAAATGCATTGGGAGGTATTTTGTTATACGACATCCGCCGTAGTTATATCAAGATAGTTAAAGAGTTTTACTCTAATTTACATGCGATCAACAATGGAAATGTCTACGTCAGAGGAAGATGGGTAACATGCATTCGCAAGGGTAAATGAATTGTTCTCTATAGAAAACACCTCTGTTTGTCATTATTCAACCAGCTCAAGATAATCAACGAAATCTATAGGAGCATTCAATTAATGTAATCCCAGATGACTGGGAGCAATATAGCTGATGTATAAGTCAGCTTTTTCGCATCACTTCTTAACCCCCGTCTCAAAGCACCGACATTTCTTTATATCATCAAAATTATTACCTACTATGAGAGTAAATAAAGTTTCAAAGGAATGCGCTATTTTAAACTACCGTATTCAAATTGATTACCTATCGATGTTGGATCAATAATAGTAAAGTCTCGCATTATTGGGATTAATTGTGTATGGGTCAAAGGCATGGACTTGGACACCCATCTACTATATTTGCTTTGCGTGGCCAAGACTAAGTTTCTTATGAGGCTTCGTGGGAAAGTACTTTTACCATGAAACCTCGATCCTACCGATATGTTTCCCACTTTCGATAACAATGATGAGATTACCGTTATTTCGACAGAGCATCACAGAACAATCTCACAAGGACCTTACCGATAAGACTAATTTCATTTTCGCTAAGAAGATTAAAGGATTGGAGAAAGAATTACAAAAATGTGATTAATTCCATCGACAATATCTCTCGATATTGCTTCGATCATACTGATTGAGAACGCAAGAGCATTTGATCATCATACCGGGATATTTGAGGCCAAGCTTTTATTCTATCTACGACATTTAAAGGATGGATTAATGAAGAATCTACTCGGCAGCACTCTCTTTCATGCCTTTCTACAATTTATTTGTGCACTCGTGTCGCATCGGAAATATCGTAGAAGATGTTAGTTCGTACACTGAAGAGTAGGAAGATATCTATATTTTTGTTATATTTTTATATATATGTGTGTTTGATTTGGAGTTAGGTTTATTATGAGTCGAACTTTGATTTCCGATCATCTCGCATTTGATGAGACTTATGTAAATCGTTATGTCTCAAGATGAAAGTGTTGTGGTGGATTTGGCGTCGAGTATTATGGATTCGAACATTTAAGTTAAGTATGTGTTAAGTTATTAGTGTGAAATTTGTAAATCTCATGGATTTCATATATAAAGTTATATTGTTTGTGTTGTGTGACTTTTTAAGTAGTATAAGTATCTAATCTTCGTATTATTATTAAAATTAAGCGATCGAAAGATCAGATTATGGGCAATTCGAGGTTGAAAAATGATTTTACTTAATTTCAAAAAATTTAAAATTTTTTTTTGGAGCTCGCCGACCTGCCGAGAATTATCTCGCCGACAACACAAAACTCAACAATCCGACGCCGAACCGAGTTTCGCCGATCCCGCGGATTTTTCCCGAAACTTTTGCCTTATGAAATTAAATTAGCTCACCGACGGCGAGAAAATCTTCACGACAAACAGAACGTGGAAAGACCTATATTTGACCGGTCAACCGACACTATTCATCATCCCTTCTCAAATTTCGAAAAACCGACTTAATGTGGCTCGAGAGATCTCGGATTTGAGGCGATTTCAACACTTTTTGACACCGGACACCTCTCGTAAGAGCTTCACTCCTACAAAATTTTCACATTTTCCCCATTAATTTCTTTCACATTGAGAATTTGAAAAATTTCGAAATGTAGAGAAAATACTTGGAAGTGTTTCATAAAAATTGATTTAAATGGATTTTAGTTGTCATAGGAAGCCTTCCTTAGTAATATTTTTGGAGTTTAAGCAGATTTTTGCAAATTTTTTACGATCGAGAAATGGCTCTACGACAAAAGCAACGAATAGATTATGACGAAACCCGATTCAATAATGCAAGAGCACAAACACGATATTTTCAAAATATACAAGCAAGAAAATGCATTCAAGATCGAGTTTTCAAGAATCCAGGAGGAGACGCTGAGTAATCATTCAAAGAGCGAGGATGGGAAAATTTCGTTTCATTACCAACAAAGAGTACCGTAGAAGTAGTAAAGGAATTTTATGCAAATTTAACACAGTCAAGATGCAACTTGCTAAGGTTAGAGGATTTTTTTTAGATTTCAACGTTGCTAGAATAAACGCTCATTATGAAGTACGCAGAAAACCTATACCAAATAATATGAAACTTTGGAACTATGGAAGGACCACTCGGAAGAGGTGATCAACTTTCTCACCGATGGGAAAGGAGTCCGGAAGATAAAGCACGGAACGAGTAAACTTCCTTCTATGCTAAATGCAACATCTAAAGTTCGGCATTATTTTGAGTTGAGCCCCATTGCTACTCTACCTACCACCATGAGGTAACAAGATGCATCAGCTCTGAATTTCCGTATTCGTAACCGTAAGAGTATTAACATGGGAAATGTTATATATAAAAACATATTAGCCATCGCTAGAAATGAAAGTGGAGGAGGACTAGGACATCCCGGGTCTTATTTATGCACTTTGCCAATTATCCTTAGGTAAGAGGCAAGAGATGATGATGAATGGATTGAACCTATGAAACCCCTTACTCGAGTTAATATAAAAAAGATGAATCCCACGAAGGATGGAGATCTCGGGGATAAGGGATTATGTACCTTCTTCAAGTAGAGATATACCCTCTACTAGTTATGAACCACCCCCTCGCACACACTCCTACCCTTCAAGATCCGATGAATGAATTAACCCCGAGTAGAAAGAGTTTTGAGTTATTTGGAGAAAATATGGCAGATTTGAGCATATAGATCAAAGGATCGGAGGCTTGGAGAGAAGACACTGGGCCATGATAAATAATATCTCCAAATGGCTATTTAGAGTACGAGATTGCATACTATGAAGTCAATCGTCTGACAGAGTGGTGATTTAGATGCGTCTTTCCCGAGTGCCCCGTTATTCACAAGACTACCGTCAGCCTCTCTTTGCACTGGAGATCAGGGAGATGACATAGCTTGGGATTTTGATGCAGAAGATTAAAGCTTTTGTTTATTTGTTTAATTGTTTAGATTTGTTGTTGTTTTGTGGGAAACTTTATTATTTTGGATGCGATTATTCTCACATTTTCTAGAGACTATGGATGTTGATATGTTTGTTTATGTTATTGATGTTAGATTTCTTGTGTGTTAAATTAGTTGCAATTTTTTATATGTATAGGATGTTAGTCTTTCTTTAATGTATTGTTTAAGTTTTAAATGTATGTGTAATAATAGATTAAGTTTCTTTCTTTGTTATGTTTGACACTTCTTTATTTTAAAATTTCATCCCCGCACTTTTTAAATATTATGTGTGGAAGAATACTAACAAAAGACAGGTTCACAAGCAATGAAAAAGCCTGCAAAAATTTTAAATATTATTTTAGAATTTTAATATACTTTCCCTTTTTCACTATGTAGTATAGATATAAAAATTTAAGTTTGTGGAAGGTAAAATACAAATTTAATTATTAAAATTGTTCTCAATTCTATTTTCAAAAATTATTATTAAATGATTTTCTATAGTAATTTTCAATTCAATAAATATGAGTTACTTTATTTAATTATTATATAAAGTTAAAAAAAATATTTCTAGTAATTTAATTAATTAATGGAATAAGATATTTGTTTAAAAGGAATAATAATGTAGTAAACTATTTAAAGTAAGGAAAACTATATTTTGAAATTAAAAATTCTTAAGTATTTAAGTGAAAAAGAAAGGATAGAAACTCAATAAAGTAAAGGCTATGAAATATATATAAGCAAAGAAATATTTTAAGTTTCAAATTTAGAGGAGAAATTGAAGTTCAAAATTATTAACAAAAGGTTATTCAGACACAAGAATCCTCACTTGAAAAGAAAAAGAAAAAGAAGGATTGAAAATCAAATCCAAAAAGAAAAGAAAAGAAAAGAAAAATATAAAGTGAGGAGAAGCCTGAGGAGATGTTCATCAAAATCGGGTTTCAATGGATTCAACCTACAAAACTAATTATATTTAAACTTATATTTGTGGATTAAGATTTTACCAAATAGTGTTTTCGGAATTTCCTATCATCTAAATATCTTAAGTAATTTACTATTTTAATATAGTCATTCATGAAATAAATAGAAAAGCTAGAAATCTTAGACCGATAACTAAATAATCTTATCTCTATAAAGTTAATTTAATTACTCAAAAATATTTATATTTAACTTATGCTATAATGTTATTTAAATTTAATTCATATTATCTGTGTCTGAAATATTCTATTATAGAAATCATTATTTTTATTTAGTATTAAAATTACCAGGACAAGTAATAATTAAGTCTGGGATTTTTGACTACGTAAAAATACATTAAGAAATTCATATCTATTTTCGATGAAATTGCACTTTAAAGAAAGGTATTTCCTTTTGCCTTATTGCAGGAATGAAGATTTATAAGTGATGAAGCAAAAGCATGAAATGGAGCAAATTGGATCAAAAGAGAGGAAATTCATGCACCGAACTTTGAAAGCCGCCACTCGCGAGATCGTGAGGAGAATTTCTCAAGGAATATAACTACCTAAACTCGACCCGAGCCCGAGCCCATCACGTGCGCTGAGATCGCGCGGCTCAAGACCATTCCAGGCTTCCTCGCCGACGGCGTGGTCGTTTCCCGCCGACGGCGAGACAAGCCTAAAATGCATATACATTGAACCCGGACACTTTTTGAAGAGATGTTTAAGCACCCCTTGGACTTTACTTACCTCTATAAATAGAGGCCGAATTCTGGGTGATTTAGTGTCTCTTTCTAGTGTCTTAAGTGTCAGTTTGTGTGTGTCTAATTTAGTGAGTATGAGTGTGTTTAGTGAGTTCATTAGTTTAATCGAGTGCTATTTAGTTTGCCGTACTAGAAGGAAAAGTCAAAGGAACTTCATGAGTTCCGTTTGTGGAGGAAATTAAGATAAGTATCTTTGTTTATTGTTGTTAACTTTAAATGAAATCCATGCTTTGTTTTATTCGCATGCATTCCGAGTAGTTTTCTTACTTTTCTCCTTGTTTATGAAAATTATGTCGATTGATGAAATTAAATAGAAGCACCTAATATAATATAAATAAATTGTGATACTTTTTACTTAAACTTAATTTACTTTCAACTGGCCAATTGAGTAGTTAAAATATGTTGAATTATCAACTATAGTAAAAATTACATCCATATTCAGTAGTTTTAAAGCTCTGAAGGCGGGTGCAAATAAATAGGGAAATATTAATTATCGGATCTAGACCGAACATTTTAGTGCGGACAGACTAAAAATATTCAATTCGGTCCAATTGTTTCGAGAGTCATAGATGTTAACAGTGAGGGGAACGTGGGAGCTCATGGCGCCCGCATCCTCCCAGCCTCTAGCCGCATTCGCACCGAAACATAGGATTAGTCAATGTTCTTCGTGACCCTGGACTAAAGGAGAAAGAATAAGAATGCTCCTATTTGTCACAATACAATAAAAAATCCTATTTAAATCATCATTCACTTAATTTTCTAAAAAACAAGAGAATGATACTTTTCGAATTATTTAAATCAACTTATTCAAGCATTAGTTTACTTTAGTTTATTATAGTTACTTTAATTTCCGTTCACTTTATTCGTAAGTACTCCCTTTAAATTTACTCGATAACAAATCTCGTTAAAAACTTCCCTGCGTGATCGGGAGCAACTGTAGTGACTCCACTCAGAGCCCCGTATTACTTGAAACGATACGTATACTTGCGTGGAATCCACATTATACATTAAATCATATATCTATATTTCTAGATCAAGCTGTGTCGTTGCTATAAACATAAATTGCAAACATATTAAAAGTTGGTCACGACCCAATGACCAACCTTGTTGACTCCCATAGGTCAATCTTTCGACCTAAAAAAGTCAACTTTGGTCAAAATGGTCAAACCACACCCAATGACCAACCCCTGTCAATTTACAGGGCCACCTCTTTCAATTTTAAAAAGTCAACTTTGGTCAAAATGGCCAAACCAAACCCAATGACCAACCCTATTGACCCCATAGGTCAACCTTTCGACTCAAAAAGTCAACTTTGGACAAAATGGTCAAACCGTACCCAATGACCAACACTCTGTTGACCCCATAGGTCACCCTTGACCTAAAAGTTAACTTCGGTCAAAATGGTAAAACCACCCAATGACAAACCCCGACCCCATAGGCCACCCTTTTGACCTAAAAAGTCAACTTTGGTCAAAATGGTCAACCTGCACCTAATGACCAACCCCGTTGACCCCATAGGTCACCCTTTTGACTCCAAAAGTCAACTTTGGTCAAAATGGTCAAACTGTAATCAATGACCAACCCTCACACTCCCATTGTGTCAACTCCTTCTCAATCTAAATCTATTACGTTTAAAACCCCACAATGATAAAATCACAAATATTGTGATCAAATCAACCACGACAAAGCTTGAAAAGGTCACATTGAACATCTTGAAATTAAATTGATCAATTTAGGCTTCGACGGTCATCCTAACTAAAATTGGTCAACACTTATCTATTTTAATCAAATAGGTAAAAAATGAAATAAAAACAAATAAAATTAATCAAATAATTAATTTCAAAATTATTTTGATTAATTAAATTAATTAATGATTGAATTTTCAGTATTTTAATTAAATGACATAATTAATTAAATGAAAATTAAATTAAAATCATAAAATGACAAAATTAAATAAAAATGATAAAATTAATCAATTAATTAATTTCAAATTATTTTCAATTAATAAATTGATTTAATGAAATAATTTCCAATAATTTTTCATAACATAATTAATTAAAATGGAAATGACACATGGCCTTCCCATAATTAATTAAAGTTAAAACTAAATTAAACCCATCATAAGACATAATTAACATACGACAAGGCTTACTTAAATTTTTGCTAACCATAAAGTTAACTCCCATCATGGTGAATAAATCAGGTGGCTCTTTCTCCTTCATTCTAAGCCATGACTCACCTCTACTCAACAATGAGGTGGCCGGCCAACATTAAGGCATATTTCCCACCTCCTAAACTAACAAACTGGGAAGGGAACAAAGCTTAAACTCCACTTCTCACCATGGTTAAATGAAATCAATAGAAACATATGTGTCACGATTTGCCAAAAGCTAAATTAGTGACTTGTAAGCTCATGAGGAAGAGAACACAGCTCATTTCAAAGAGCTAAACCACCTCATGCATGATCCAATGGAAAGGAGCCAAAACAATGAGTTCATGATGAGAACTTTGAAAGACAACCATAGTTATCCCCTAAAATTTTATCTTCAATTCATTACTGGGGAAGATAACAACTCCCCTAGTACAGCCCTAAGCCAAGCCATGGCCTCCAAGGTTGGCAACAGAGTCATACTCGAGCCTTATGAGGGAGAAGAAAAAATTTGTGCGAGACTTATAGGTTGCTCAAATCTTCTCCGTTCCCAACACAAAAACTCTTCAAGAGTCTTAGCAATCCATTTTTGACCAAACCCAAGCCATAGATTGAGCCCAATCGAGCCAATTTGATCAAAATTCAAAACAACCCAAACCAAACCCACCTTCTTAAAATTCTCCTTTCGAGGCCAACTTTTAAACCAAAATTGGTGCAAAGAAAAATCTTCCCTTCCGAGTCTAAGACAACTACAAGGTCTCATCAAGCTTCGATTTACCAGGCAAAGGTATGAAATTATTTTTCTTAAAATAATTCATATTTTTTAAATATCATGTGTTATACTAGCCCATAAATGTCAGATCACCGTATGGATATATTCTACATGTTTAGACGATTCCATGTGCTCAAAAATCACTCAATTTTGTGCAGAAATGAGTGAGATATTACTGCTCAAGTTTAACGGTTCTAATTTTTTCAAATTAATGAGGGATTATCTCCGTCGTCCGTTCCCGTGTTTTGGAACGGACGACGTTGATCGCGCCATCCGGCAGCATGTCGTTCGATCCGCGCATCGGGATCTTCGCTCCTCGACGGCACGAGGACACGCGTCGTCGGGCCGATTTTCTTCGGAATTAATAAATCTTAAAACCTTAAAAACTTCAAAATTCATATCTTTTTATCTAGATGTCACAAAAATAAAATAAAAATACCTCCGGAAAGCTTCCAAGAGAGAAAAGTATGAAATAAAAATCATAATTTTATTCATTATTTAATTTTTAAATAATTAAATACTCTCTCAAGTATTTTAATTATTAAAAATTAATTATAAATCGAAAAAATATGCAATTTTCGAGGCATTTATCCGTATGTCCTTAGGGATGTTTCATGATTTTTCCAAGTCGTAAAACATGTCTAGGACACTTTTTTCTAATTTTTAAGTCATTTTGTAATTATTTCAAATAAATAATTATAAAAATGAAAATTAAGAAAAATAAAATAAAAATGTTTAGAAATGTTAGTATAACAGAGAATAACCCTAACAAAATCATTTCTATGTCATAAAAATAATTTTGAATAATATGTTAAAATTTAGGACTAAAATTCTTTATTAATTAAATAATTTTAATCCTAAAAATCACATTTTCATAAACTTAGCTATTTCCTTCAAAATCTAAGTTTGAAATGATTCTACCTATGTTACTCATGAAAAACTTTAACTAAGTCTAAAAAATGATAAATTAGACTTGATAAACTTTAATTAGGTTTAAAACATCATTTTAAACCTATTAAACCTGTTTTCTAATCAATTAAGTCTAAAATGACAAAATTAGGACTTAATTTAGGTTTAAAACATCATTTTAAACCTATTAAACCTGTTTAACTAATTAAGTCTAAAATGAAAAAATTAGACTTAATTAGGTTCAAAACATCATTTAAAACCTATTAAACCTTAAGTTTAATCAATTAAGTCTAAATGACAAAATTAGGACTTAATTAGCCAAAACATCATTTAAACCTATTAAACCTACATAATCAATTAAGTCTAAAATGACAAAAATTAGACTTAATTAGGTTTAAAACATCATTTAAAACCTATTAAACCTTAAGCATAATGAATTAAGTCTAAAATGACAAAATTAGACATAATTAGGTTTGAAACATCATTTAAACCTATTAAACCTTAAGCTTTCTAATCAATTAAGTCTTAAATGACAAAAATTAGACTTAATTGTGTTTGAAACATCATTTAAACCTATTAAACCTTAAGCTTAATCAATTAAGTCTAAAATGACAAAATTAGACTTAATTAGGTTTTAAAAATATCATTTAAACCTATTAAACCTAAGCATAATCAATTAAGTCTAAAATGACAAAATTAGACTTAATTAGGTTTAAAACATCATTTAAACCTATTAAACCTGTTTAATCAATTAAGTCTTAAATGACAAAATTAGATTTTAATTAGGTTTAAAATATCATTTAAACCTATTAAACCTTACGCATAATCAATTAAGTCTAAATGACAAAATTAGACTTAATTAGGTTTAAAATAACATTTAAACCTATTAAACCTAAACAATTAATTCTCAACCTTACATGTCTAATTACATCAATTAAACCTTACCTAAATTAGGTTTAATTAACCTTAAGCAATTAGACTTAACCCATATTGTCTAATTAATCAATTAAACCTTACATAAATTAGCTTAATTAACTCAAACAATTAGACTTAACTCATATTAAGTCTAATTAAATCAATTAAACCTTACCAAAATTAGGTTTAATTAACCTTAAACAATTAGACTTAACCCATAATAAGTCTAATTAAATCAATTAAACTTTACCAAATTAGGTTTAATTTAATCTTTAAACAATTACACTTAACCCATATTAAGTCTAATTAAAATCAATTAAACCTTACCTAAATTAGGTTTAATTAACCTTAGAAAATTAGATTTAATCCATATTGTCTAATTTAATTAACCTTTAAGTACTATTTTAAACAAGGCTTAAAACTAAATTAGGTCTATTCCCGATTAAAATTCAAACCTTTTAACTTAAGTTCAAACGTACATGAACTCAATTAGATTCAATCAACATTGAATTTAACTTAAAGTTCAACCGTACATGAACCCAAGTTAATTCAATCAATAATTAATCTAACTTTCAACCTTTTAACTTAAGTTCCTATTGTACGGAACTCAAGTTAATCTAAACCAAACCTTTTAACTTAAGTTCGCATACAGATGAACTCAAGTTAATTAGATTCAATCAACATTGAATTAACTTAGGTTACAACAGACATGAACCTAAGTTAATTCAATCAATATCGATTCTAACTTTCAACCTTTTAACCGTTCTATTTACATGAACTCAAGTTAATCTAATTCAACTTAAGTGCAAACAGACATGAACTCAAGAATTAAGTTTAAATTGACATAAAATCGACATTTTAAACCAAAAATCGACTTAATCGACATAAATTGACATTTCAAACAAAAATCGACATAAAATCGACATAAAATCGACATTTTAAACCAAAATCGATACAGACCGACATAAAAAATCGACATTTTAAACAAAAATCGACAAAATCGACATAAATTTGACATTTCAAACAAAAATCGACACAACTGACATAAATCCGACATTCCAAACGAAACTCAATAAATTCGACATTTCAAATGAAATTATTCGAGATTAATCAACATTCCCAAACACAAAGTGACATTAACCGGCATTTCAAATCAAATTAAACAATCACCGACATTAAATGACATTTCAAACCAAATTAAACAATCACCGACATTAAATGACATTTCAAACCAAATTAAACAATCACCGACATTGAATGACATTTCAAAACTAAATAAAACAATCAATGACATTAAATGACATTAATCGACATTTTCAAACCAAACTCAATATATCTCGACATAAAACAACATAATTCTTAAAGTTCGACCCACTTGAACTTTACTCGACATAAATTCTGCAAAAAAAAAATCGACAATCCAACCCAAATCAATATTCAAAACAAATAAAAATTCTAAACGTAAACCGACATAAAACCTAAATCGACATTTCAACCAAACTCGACATCCGACAACTCGGGATCAATCGCACACTTAATTGTGTAATCTAAATATTCGATATGACATTGTTTCTAACTTTGTTTTCCTTGCAGGATGAAGACATAGTTTCATTTTTAGATTTTCTTTGCATGTTATAGGGTGTGCTAACTCTGTTTTGCAAGACACTAATAATGAACACGACGACAAACCAAATAACTTTTAGGATAGCCACAAAAAACTTAAACTTTCTACGTACAACAAAATAAAAATGACATGATAACAAAGACAACTGACTTTTAGGTTAGTCACAAAATCTAAAATAAAATGACAAAATCATTAACATTGACATCAACATAACATCAACAATAACAAAAACATGCAACGACATTTCTATATCACAATAAAATTATGACATGACACTAAGCCGAAACAAATACATGACAAAATGACATGACACCACAAAAAACCAAATTTTAAAACAAAAGGATTCATAAACAAAATAACAAAAATAAAATAAATAATGATATTTTCTTGACATCATTGAAAGTATCTCATGACATAATAACGACATAGGAGATAAAATGTCTCATGAGAAATCGAGATATTAATCACCACATCTTATGAAATTACGACATCACATAAAATGACATGACATTATGATTCACATTAAGACACGACATAAAATGACATGACATTACGACATCACATTTTTACATAATTCGACATACAAACTACGACATCCCGACATGACATATGACATGATATACAAAATGACAAAAATGACATTACAAAACAAAAGACCACAAAGCAATGACATACACCCAACATAAACAAAACTTTCGGTAGTATCGATTCTTCGAAACACACCGCCACGACTACACTTACACTTTTCGAGAATAAATGTTAACCTTAATCAGAGTTTTCCTAGGCAATATTAAGTGCTCGTGGATGTAATTAACTATAAGAGCTTGTTCTATACAGATTAAAGAACTATGATAGGTATTTCACCTATAAGTTCTCCGGTTACCCAAGATCTTCATGATTTTATTATACGAAAAACTTCGCAATCACACAATTCAAGATTTATTCTATGAGATTATCATTCGATCTTTTCTCTCAATCTCTATCATAATTAATCCTTCTTCAATTTCTCCAAAGACTTCGACAAAAGTCTAAGTAGAATAAGAATTAGAATAATGATGTAGAAAGAGAGTATGACTCCTTGACATTGACATGATATAAGAATTGACGGCGACGACATTTATCCATATAATTGATTCATCGAGTCTCCTCAAATTGCCTCCTCTAAATCTTTCCTAAGACTCTCTTTAAATAGTAAACCAAAAGGTGCCTTGGTGTCTCTTCAAAATCTATCTAGATTTGATGTATCTACCAAGGAACGCACCCCTTCATTCAAACTTGCCGTTCAAAGAACACATGGATACGACCAAGAGTTGCATCCCATCCCATTGAAATTGGTGCTAACCACTCAATCTCGATTTTTAACCACATAAGCGCCTACTTCAACTAGCGTTTAACCGTCGCTGCCAAATTTTTGATTTTTGATTTTTTTTTGCTCCAAATTTGATCCAATTTTGTCTTTCATCGTTTAATCATCTATTTTCATCACACCAAAAGAAAACACAAAATACCTTCCATTAAAGTGTAATATCATTAAAAATAGGTATAAAAATGTGCATAAAAATACTATATATTTTAGGTATATCAAAATCCCCCAAACTTAAAATGTTACTTTGTCCTCAAGTAACAATTAATCTCATAGGAACATTTTAGCATGCAAATTATGTAATGAGTTTCTTAGAATATTAAGAAATTTTGTTCTAGAAATGGAATAAATTCAATTTAGAAAATTTCAATAATTAAAACCAACTTAAAGTTTAGAAAGTTCTAAAGTAAAAGAAAATGATAAATATAAGTCTCTATCTATTTCAGAAATATTTTACAGATTTTTCAAAATATAGGATTCAAACATTTATTTTTCTCACTTAAAAATTTTTATTTGAAAAATAATTTTACTTACTATATTACAACTTTAAGCTTTAGATTTTCTAACTTATATCTTAAACTTTAGGTAAATGCTCAAGCTTCTCATCCCTTTTCATATATTATTTTTTACTTTTTTTTCTTTCTTTTTTTTTTATAAGGCAAGGATTACTATATCCGGATAGAGCTTAATGATTTTGAATTCCATCCTTCCATTTAAAATAAAGATCGATATACATCTTTCACTTAAAAATCATAATAATAATATTCAAAAATTACTCTTCAATAAAAGAAATTTAAGTTTTGAATAAACAAAGTCAAATTATCTACTATCCAAAAATACAAAACTTCTTACTAAAGATAAGCTTTAACTTTATTTAACACTTATTCTTTAAGAAAATTTTAACTTTAAGTTTTTCATGATTACTATAAATTCTAACTAAATTCTTTTATTCATTTCTATATTCAAAATTTTGTTCCCCTAATATAACTTTATGTACATAATTGTTCTCAATCAAAAATAAGATTTATTTTTAAGTATCTTCGAGAATCAAATAAAATTTTAAGTTTTTGAAAATCTTTTGTTTTTAAAACTTCCAAACTTTAAAATTTTAATTAAGATAAAACATTTAAGCATAAGAAATGATACATGGGTGAGAAATAAAACTGACATATCATGCTTGCAAGGTGGAATTTTTAATATCCTAATGTGTAAGCATAACAGTTTTAAATACAAAGAGCAAAATGAAATCAAATTTAGTTTTTCAAAACATTTTTCTTATTTTTTATAATAATAAGAAAAGTAAAAATTTCCAAGACTTACAAGATTATGTTTTCAAAGAAACGCACACCAACTAAAATAACACATGCATGGCTGCATAACAAATGATAGTGGAATTTGAAGAATTTTAAACATGTAGTTTTCCTAAGTGTGTTTCTAATAGTGGTTTATAATTTCCTAACAAGCTTTTTAAAATTAAAATACATACTACTAAAAACTCGACATAACATACACATAAAAACATTTACTATTACGCACTACCACACAACAACATATATAAATCACCAATAAAATACAACAATACCTGAATATGCATACCGTATAAACAAGACAACTACAATCCGCATACTATCAAGGTTCACATCACAACACAATCATCAAATAAAAGTACACAAGACACACAACACATCAATACAACATCTAAAACAAACAACATACATCTACTATTCATCCTCATCATCATCATCATCTTGCTCGTTCCAATCTCTATGTACATAAGTATATAGAATGGATGAGGTGGCATCTCAGCATTCTGATCTCCTCTAATCACCTATCCAAATATCGCTGATAATTCTCTCATATTCATCATGTTTTACAATATATCTCCTTAATATTATCCATCTTACCATCCATATCTCTCTCACATGCTCTCGTAAGACTCACTTTTTTCCCCAAAATCTTTTCTAATAAACCAAATTCGTGAATCAAGAGGATGACGAAGCACGTGAAGTAGTAGCACGAGAAGCGTAAGGAAAGGGCATGGCATACAGAGGAAGCCCTACCAACCTCCTCTCCAACCAAACTTCCGAAATGTACAAAGCAGAAGCAACAACGTTTACACTGGTAATTGGTCTCAATGGCTAAAGTACTTCTTCCTGTGTTTCAAATTTTATTCGCATCTTTCACAAAGTGAATGAATCAAGGAAGTGAAATCCCATACCCAGCCGTGATTGATCAGCCACGCTTCAAAACATAATAAAAAATTATGCTTCCAATATCAATAGGCTTCCCATGCTGAATACAATGGTTCAACACCGCTTCTTTCTCTCATCACTTCACCGTAAGATCAAGGTAACAACTTAGATGAGATAAAATAATGCCATGCCTTAGAAATGACATTCAATTTGGAAGCAATAAAGTTCACTCTTCATCATTTGTAATTTTTCCATAATCCTCTTCCATCGCCGAAACTCCATAATCTCATCTAATTCTCCTTCCGAAGGATGATAGTTAAACAACAAAATAGAACATGCCTGTGAGGTAGTCCATAGCAGTATTGATTGCACCGTAAAATAAGCTTGTTTCATGCCTCATAACCATTACCCGATTTTCCTTCCAAATGGGTAAATTTGCATAAAATTCTTTACCATAGAAACAACAACAACAGTGGAGAAGCAACAAGAATTCTGCCAGCTTTCTTCGCAATCATATCTTCAATCCTACCTCTCGGCTTACTAAACACTCGCTCAAATGAATCAAGTTACGTGATTGCAATGCATCGACGTATCGTTCCTCACCCTCAAACTAACAAATTTGTCGAATCGAACTTCGTTTTTTCGTGCACGTCAATTTTGGATCCATCTATAAAAATTCAAATTTTAAAAAATTCATGAAAAATTCACCATAAATTCCAAAATCAAACTAAACTTGCTAAATTATCTTCCAAAATATATTTTCACTAAATCCAAGCAATTTAAAGCTTTTCCTCAAATTTTTGATCGCCATGAATAGTGATTTTAAGATCTTCCAAAATGTACTCAAAATACATGGTGAAAATAAAAAATTTACTTTAGAGCAAGTACTCTTACCTCAAGGAATCAAATTCAATAATTTTTGAGATCACCTCTTAAATGATCCACAATATGATACCTTGAAGTCTGCTTGGCAAAGCAAGGTCAAGATTATACAATAAAAATGGCAATTTTCGTGTTTTTAACTTTCAAGAATCAATTTTTCGCTTAACCGGCGCCTATGCGCGAACCACGGCGCTTAGCTCAAATTCGGCACCTTAAGCGCCGACACTTTGCCTTTCTTTAGCCGCAAATGCCCAAATTTTTATAATTAAGGTATATGCACTAAATCACTGTTAATTACCCTTAATTAGTCCACAATAATTAATTCTCCCACAAATCTTCTAAATACTCCAAATCAAAGTTAAATAACCAACGATTCCACAAATTTCAAAAAAAAAACAAAACTTATATTAAAACAAACATAAATATTCTCATTATAATAATGGGAATTTTTATCCAAACATAAAGGATAAAATTCTCAAAATACAAGACACTTTAATCTTAAACTGATAAGTGTCATCTCTAAGATGTACCGATCACATCATCGTGCATATATAAAAACATTAAACACACCAAACATAAACTCACAAGAACACTAACATAACACATAAGACACTAAACAAATAGAAACAAAACACTTTTAATTCCACTCTCCATTAGGCGGAATATAACCAAAGACCACTATTATTCTCATTCACCCTTCAAAGAATATAAATTTGATGTAATCCATCATCGTTCATTCTTATATCATCTTCTTCAAACCATTCGTTCTTCACAAACATCACCTGAGCCCATTTCTTCCACATACCTTGAATGATTGAATTGCATCTTGAGTTGCCATCCCATGTGATCCGGCTTGTAAAGTAATATCGATCTACTTCCATTGAAGTCACCTCTACTAATTTTGCAACTCATCTCCGCAATACCTTGAATGCTAACAACCGTATATCCATTAAATAACTCCTTAACACTATCACTAATGAACTTTACTTTTATCGAATCTTGCTTCTTCTTCATCTCGATCTCCCAGAAGACATGGTGCTCAAAATTCTCTTCTTAGACTTCAGAAATGAAAATGTGACTTGGGGCAAGCGTTTTCCTTAAGTTAGGACCTTTTATGACTCGTAGATGCTAGAATATTCTCCAACATGTTTAGAATCTCCTAAATAACTCCACAACTTCTCCTCCATGATCTAGGCTCTAAATTCACATTTTTCTTGTTTTTTATAACTATGGCTTCTGTTACTAACTAGTCGACGCTTAGCCGCCAAGGTACAATTTAGCACAGTCTTACTAAGTGTCCAAATTCCTCATTCGACTTCTCTAAATCATCAATTAAGGTTAAATAAACTCTACATAAGTTTAAGGTGAGAACTCCAAATTACTACCACTATAAACATAAAAACAAACCAAACAAAGAAAACAAAACACACAAAATAAACATAAAGGAAACACACCGATAAATATGGGTTGCCTCCCACAAAGCACTTGTTTTAACGTCTTCTAAACTCGATGTCTTTAACTCATTCTCAGTGACCCAACATTAAATTCTCATCAAATTTAGATTTATCACCAAAAATATGGTTTAAGTCCATGTCCGTTAACTTTAAATATTTTTCCAAGCCTTAGGATCTTGAATATCTACAACTCCATAAGAATAAACTTTTATCACAATGAATGGACCTATCCCACTTGGACTTAAGTTTTCCAGAAAATATTCTCAATCTACATTGGCTAAATATAAAACTTGCTCGTCCCTGATACAAGATTTTGGTAAGAATCTTCCGATCATGCCATAACTTCATCTTTTCTTTATAAATCTTAGCATTTTCATAAGATTCATTCCTTATTTCTTCAAGCTCATTCAATTGCAATAATCTCTTTTTCAACAACACTTTTCAAATTATAATTGAACCCTTTAATAGCCCAATAAGCTCGGTGCTCAAGTTCAAAAGGTAATGACAAGCTTTTCCAAAAATCAAATTATATGTACATTCCTATAGATGTTATGTAAGCAAATTCCATAGGCCCACAAAGCATAATCTTAGTTTAATTGACCAATCCTTTCTATTTTTGAATTAACAGCTTTTTCTAATATTCTTTTAATTTCACAATTGGATAATTCAAACTAAACCACTTGTTCTAAATGGATGGATAAGCAAAACAGCAATGCGATTATTAATATGATATTTCTTTGCTAACTTCCCAATAATCGCATTTCTAAAATGACTTCCTCCATCGCTTATGATTACACATGGTGTATTCCAAATCTGTTAAAAACATATTCTTTTCTTAAAAACTTTGCAACACTTTGAGCATCACATCGAGGTAAAGCAATAGCTTCAATCCATTTGGAAACATAATCTACTACTATCAAAATATAAATACTCTAAAGATGGTGTAAATGGTCCCATAAAATCTAATCCCTAAATATCTAATATTTTATAAATTCCAACATATAATCGAGGGGCATTTCATTTCTTCTAGAAATACTGCTCTACACGACATCTATCACAACTTTTAATATAAACATTAAGACCCTTAAAAATGTAGGCTAATAAAATCCCGATTTGTAATATTTTTTATGCAGTTTTATCACTTCCAAAATGTCCCCCATAATCAACTGTATTATTTTTGAATAATTTCATAAGTCTCTTCCAGTTGTACAAGACTAATTTGCAAGATCATTTCCTTGTTTATATAAAAATGGGTCATCCCAAAAATAAAGACTTTAGCATCAAACATAAATTTCTTTTTCATGATATGTCAAACCATAGGGTATAATATTACTAACAATAAAGTTTTACTATGTCTCATACCACGAAACATCTCCATTCTCTTTAACAAGGAACATTTTTTCACCTTAAAATGTTCATTAATTTCTTCAATATCACATAAAGATTTTTCAATTTTAAGCCCTGGACAAATGATCAGCAATTTGATTATCGAACCCTTCCTATCTACTATCTAAAAATCAAATTCTTGCAAAAGAAGAATCCATCTTATAAGTCTCGGTTTTGCATCATTTTCTTCATTAAGTATTTGATAGCAAAATACCCAGATGCACAACACATTTAGTTCCAATTAAATATGATCGAAATTTATCAAAGCCAAATACTATAGCTAATAACTCTTTCAAAATAGTGGTATAATTAATTTGAGCTTCATTAAGAGTTTATCAGCATAATAAATTACTTTGAAAATTTTATCATATTTCGACCCAAAACAAGACCAATAACATAATCACTAGCATCACACATTAATTCAAAAGGTTTTTCCCAATTTGGTAAAATTATTATAGGTGCAATGATTAATTTTTCTTAATGTTTCAAAGGCTTTATGGCAATCATCATCAAATTAAAAATTGCATCCTTTTCCAAGAAATGACATAAAGGTTTTCTAATCTTTGAAAAGTCTTTGATGTAACGCCCGTAGAATCCAACATGTCCTAAAAACTTCTAATTCCCCTTACATTGGCTTCGGGCAAAGGTAAATTAGATATAACTCGAATTTTTGCAGGATCTACCTCCAAACCTTTTCTCGAAATCCGATGTCCCAAAACAATTCCTCCCCGCTACCATAAATTGACATTTTTTCCAATTTAAAGACCAAATTAGTTTCTTCACTGCATTTTAGAACTTAGATAGATGTTCTAAACATGATTCAAATGAAATCTAAACACTAAAAAGTCATCCATAAAAACTTCAATCCCTTTTTCAATTAAATCACAAAAATTGCCATCATACATTTTTGAAATGTAGCAGGGGCATTACATAAACCAAAGGGCATTCTTCTAAAAGCAAACGTTCCATAAGGACTAAGAACATAGTTTTCTCTTGATCCTCTCGCAGCACTAATTTGGTGGTAACCCTGATATCCATCAAGAAAATAAAAGTATTTATGCCCAGCCAGTCTATCCAACATTTGATCTTTGAAAAGGGAGTGGAAAATGATCCTTCCGTGGTAAGGTTTAATTTTCTATAATCAATGCATATTCGCCACCCCGTAACTTGTCTTGTTGGTATTATTCCATTCTTTTCATTAACAACATGCTTACCCTCCTTTCTTAGGAACACAGTGAATAGAATCAATCCATACCATCTAAAATAGGGTAGATAATTCCAGCATCCAACCACTTTAAAATTTCTTTCTTAACAACTTCTTTCATGATAGGATTTAATCTCCTTTGGGATCAAAATTTCAGCTTGCTATGATCTTCCATAAGAATTTTGTGCATACAAATTGAAGGACTGATTCCTTTAATATCAGCAATTGTCCATCCAAAGGCTTTCTTATGCTTCTTGAGAATTTCAAGCAAACTCTCTTCTTCTTTCAAGCTAATCGAGAGGAAATTATAACGGGTGCAAGGTTGAGGATTCACCTTAGAAAAACATACATCAAATGATCATGAAGTATTTTTAACTCAAGTTCGGTGAGGTGTTTCAATTGATGGACCATAAGATTTATCTTTTCAAGCCATATCCAACAATTCAAACTTTCATGAACATACTTTAACTTTCTCTAAAATCTTCTAATCAAATAACTCCTCTTCGTTTATATTCAAATTCTTCTCTTTCTTGCCTTTCTTCATAAGTTGATTGGAAATGACATTCACTTAAATATTCGATAACATCCATCCTAAAAACCTCATCTTCTTTACCTCTTGTAGGATATTTCATCGATTTTAAAATATTAAATGTAACAAATTGATCATTAACCCTCATCGTTAATTCCTCTTTTTGCACATTTATCATGGATCTCATTTCGTAGCTAGAAAAGGTCTTCCCAAAATTATGGGTATCTCTTTATCTTCCTCCATATCTAACACAATGAAATCCACAGGAAAAATAAATTGTCACTTTTACTAAAACATCTTCTATAACTCCTTTAAAGATATGTGATCGAACGATCTCGCTAATTGGCTGCAGTTACGTAGTCGTACATTCTAGTCCTGCTCTTTGAATATTGATAGAGGCATAAGGTTAATGTTTGCACCCAAATCACATAAAGCTTTTCCTTAGAATCTTTCTCCGATTGCACATGGAATTGGGGAACTACTGTGATCTTTATTTTTCAGAAGCTTTTTCCCCGAATTATTGCAATCGCACTGCCACTAAGTGCAAATGTTTCCATTTTCTTCAAACTTCCTCTTTTAATATCCTTCATAAATTTTGCATAGCTTGACATTTGTTCTAGGGCTTCAACAAATGGTATATTGATGGTAAGCTTCTTTAATATCTCCAAGAATTTTGAAAATTACTTATCAAACTTTTCATTGACGAAGTTCCCTGAGGGAAATGGAGGTGGTGGTTTTTCTAAATCAACATTATACGAAGAAAATAGGTCATTCAAAACCTTTTGGAGCGTCCTCTTAAGTCTTTCAATTTCTTCTTTCTCTACTTCGCCTCTTTTTTTAACTCTACCTTCCAATTCTTTTCCACTTTTCACTGGACCGTTTTCACTTGTTCTTTATTCTTTTCTCTTGGATTCCCTTCAAGAGTTACTGGAAGCATTCCTGGACTTTATTACTTAAGGCATTTGCAATTTGTCCCACCGATTTTCAATATTTCGATGACACCAATTTGTAATTGATTTCCCATATGATACTACTTCTTTCATAATAACTTCTTCTCCTTAATTTGTAAAGCATTGTTATAACCCTGTAGGATAAGTTAATCTATTATTATTATTACCTTGGTTTGCTCTAATTCCCCAATGGGTTTACTTCGGGTGTTCCCCCACTGTTGATTAACACCTCCCCGATTATTGTTATTCCAATTAAAATTTGGATGATTCTTCCTACCCGGGTTATAATAATTGAATATGGGTTGTTAGGTTTGACATAAGATTCACAAGCTTCGGTGAAGAATAAGAATCAACCATTCGCTCCAATGAATTTTCTTCAATCAATAGGATTCGTCGAGAAAAATCATCCCAAATTTGTCTATCTTCCTCGATACAAAGCAGCAACTCGATTTGCTAACATTGTAAAAGCATCATTTTCATAAACACTCGGCTACCTTATTAGGATTTAACCTTCGCATATTGAAAATTAGCCATTTCTTCAATTAAAGAATAAGCATCGAAATGGTTTTAGACATTAATGATCCACCAAAGAAGAGACTGATGATTGATCTAAGAGATCCAACTAATCCATTATAAAAAGTTTGAATTATTAACCAACTGTATCGCATGATGCGGGATACTTTCGAGATCTTTAAATCTTTCCCATGCTTCATATTGACTTTCCTTCAAAATGACAAAAAGATGTTATATCATTTCTCAACTTTACAGCCTTAAATGGTGGAAAATATTTAGCAAGGAACTTTGTGACAAGCTCACCCCAAGTTCTAATTGATCCGTGCTAACGAATGTAACCACATTTTAGCTTTATCCCTTAGTGAGAAAGGAAAGTCTAAGTCTAATAGCATCATCCGAAACACCATCATATTTAGAAGTAGCACAACTCTAGAAAATTAGCAAGTTGCAAATTAGAATCTTCAGTTGCTCCCAAACTGATTATTTGACACCATTTGGATAATAGCAGTTTAAGCTTAAAAGAATTAGCAACTACAGCAGGTTTTGAATACTACCATGAAGTTCATCTACCGTAGGGTTAACATAATCTCTCACAGCTTAATTTTGATGGATGCCAACAGCCTGATTTTAATCATTTGCCATTTCTTGAATATTTTTTTTCTTTTTATGTATTTTTAATTTTTTTGATTTTTCTGATAGTTTTTCTAATTCAGACTCGTAAGGCACAAGTCCTTCGTAACCCGAACTATGACAACAATAAAACAAAACAAAATACAACACACTAACAAAAAACAAAGAAAAGTAAAAATTTATAATTTCTTAATTCACTTTAAAATGCAATTTAAATTAATTTTCCCCCTCGCAATGGTGCCAAAACTTGATCCATGATGTATATAAGTGCAACTGATGCCGTAACTGATCCGCCGGATAAATACGTCGATGATTTAAGATATAGAAATTATGATTTTATATTATGGGATACTACACAAGTATACGTATCGTTTATCAAGTAATATAAGTCTTTCGATTAAGCCCCAAGATATCGAACCTACGGTGGAAAATGTGAAATCTTTAAAGGAATCGTAGAAATTACCTTTTTATTTTCTTTAATTGTTTTTAAAAGTATGTCTTCATTTTGAAAAGTTTTGAAGGTTGATATGTATTTTAAAATTTTCTTAATAAAATGCAAAGCATGAAAATTAAAATTACAACAACTAATAACACTCGGATGTAAAATACTTATTAACTAGAATATCTTTTTCTTTCCTTTCATGAAGTAGTAATAATTCTTAAAGTATTGTTGTGGAAGTATTCAAATTTTTGTTATGACAAATAGAAACAAATGTGTTATTTACCCTTACTTGGTTCTATAAAGAACATATGTTAATTTGAAATTTATATTATTTTGAACATGGTTAAAGGTGGAGGATACCGCCTCCTCTCATGCTAGAAGTTCACTCGATTCCCACCACCCGGATGCTAACTTCTCATAACAAAACTCAAACTTCAAACCAAATTAGGGGATTTTAGTCTCGTCACTCTAAAATCCTCTAATTTTACTCCCTTTTTATAAAAATATCTTCTAATGTTACATTCACCAGGCACTACGCTCTCACCCATATAATTTTATGTGATTCTTACTAACTTTTATGAGACAATACCACATTGGATCTTTACATAATCTCAAGAAATTTTACAACTAATAGGCTAAATTAAGAAGTAACAAAGTTTTTAGAATCAATCTTCACAACTTCTTCCAACTTTTAAACACTTCATACTTTCCAACAATTCTCTTTAAATTAATTACTTCTCCATTTAAGAAAGAAAAAGACAAAGTAAAACTACTCTAATGCATTGAAAAAATATAAAAACACATTGATTTGAAATTAAAAACTACAATAAGAAAAATAATAAACGAAAATAAGTATTAATAAACTAAATGAAAGTAAACACTTATCCGAAACTTCCACAAGACTAAGGAAGTTCCTTTCGAAACTTTGGCTCTTCGCTAAACTACTTCTCGCAGCAAGTCTCCTAACCCTTGCCAATTCGTATTTACAAACTTCAAACTTCAATAAAAAACTAATCTAAAAGAAATAAAAAAAGAAGTGGGAAGAAGAATACTTCACTTCGATCCTTTTCTCCTTTCTACTCTCTACTTCTACTCTAAATAAAAGCTTTTAAAATGCAATGGAAGAACAAATGGGAAGTACTCTTCAAAAGATGCATGGAAGAGTTCCCCAAATTGCCTCCTCTAAATCTTTCCTAAGGCTCTCTTTAAATAGTAAACCAAAAGGTGCCTTGGTGTCTCTTCATAATATGTCCAGACTCCGATGTATCTACCAAGAACACACCCCTTCATTCAAAATTGCCGCCCAAAGGAAGTTATGGACGTTACCACCAAGAGTTTCATCCCATCCCCTTTGAAATTGGTGCCAAATCCATTTGAATCTCGATTTTTAACTGTGGCGGTTAAGCGCCGGCCCCGCAACGCATAGCCGCCAGTTGCCAAATTTTTTATTTTTCATTTTTTTGCTCCAAATTTGATCCAATTTTGTTCTTTTCATCTTGACCATCCATTTTCACTTACACCTACAAGAAAAACACAAAATACCTTCCATTAAAGTGCAATATCATTAAAAATAGGTATAAAAAGTGCATAAAAATACTATATATTTTAGGTGCATCACCCAGCCGTTATAATCGGCAGAGTCAAGCATAAGATTAGTCAATGTTCTTTATGCCCGGACCAAAGGGTAAAGAAGAGGTATGCTCCTATTTGCACAACACATTAAAAGTAATTATAATTATCATTTCACTTAAATATCTTAACTTAGGAGAAAGATTTTTGCTATTATCTATATTTAAACTTAACTCTAAAAGATAGTAGTATTAGTAAATTGTTAGTAAAACTTATTTTTAATATAAGTTTTCCATATTATTGTCGATTGCATATTAGTGACGTATAGGCACTGATTTAGTTGTGATTCTAAATTGGTTTTTATAATCCTAGTCCGTAGGCTTTAATATATTCTCTCGTGGGATCGATATCTCGTGACTCCATTAGAGCTCAGACATTTAAACGATACGTATACTTGTATTTGAAATTAACTGCGATTAAAAGATTAAAATATTTAATTGTTACTAAAATTAAAATTATGCTCCAAGTCAAGTCTTTTGGCATTGTTGCTAAGGATTTATATGTTTTAGTAGTGGTGCCGAATTCTTATATTTTTAAGTATATTCCTGGAAAAAGCTAGGTGGTTCAATCCCCACCATAAAGTGTAAATTTATGATAATAGGATTAAAACACAACATTCAAACTATATAAAACTTAAAGTAAAAAGCACAAGTTGGCAATATTTAAATGTTGTTAATAGAACTATGTTTACCAAACTACTTTCTAAACTTCAAAGGCAAATTTACTAATTCTACACAAAGTTTTACTATTTGTAACGAAAGGTTCAAATTGGAGAAAATATCATTCCCTTTTACAATGAGGTTCTGGTTTGTGAAAGATTTAGATTGTTGGAAATTGTATTGTGTCAAATAAGAACAATCCTATTCTTTACCCTCTTCGAGTACATAAAGAACATTAGCTAATCTTATGTTTAGTCCCTAAATCCGTGGTTAGAAGGAGGATACCGGCTCACCCGCAGCTCCCCCACTTCCCCCCGTCCGAGGGTTAACTCCTTATTTTAGTTTCCAAACACTATGACCCATCGGGAATTTTAGTCTCGTCACCCTAAAAATCTTCAATTCTATGCCCAACAAAGTATATATATTTTTTAGTTTATTTTGCACTCAATAGACTACATTCTCATCCATGGAATTGAATGTGATTTCACTTATTGTAGAACACATAATTCTTCGCATCATGTTTCACCACTAATTTTAACATTTCGATTGGCCAGATAAAGAGTAATTGAAGTACGAAGTGTAAAATTATCACAAGTATTTCCGATATTTACATATCCTATTTATCTCTTCATTTTACTATATCTCATTGCAAGAAGAAACACAAAAAAAATTTACTTAGAATTCATGATGAAAACACGTTAAAACATGGATTGTATATATAAAAGAAAATTCATACAAACAATAATTAATAAACACAACTTATATGAAACTCTTCTCTAAAAAATCCTTTGGAAGTTTTTTGAATCTATTTCTCTATTTACAACAAAATACTCCTAATTCTCTCTTTAGAAAAGTAAGGAAGAAGAAATCTTCACTTTGCTTCCTCTCCCTACAACTTTAGAGAAATCCTCTTTTATACTTCACTCTCAACACTTGCTACAATGATTTCTATACACCTTCCACACACTTTCCACACACTTACCACACACTTCCCACTTCCATTTCCGAAGGACATTCAAGAACTTTAATATAGTGTAGGGAAATTTTTCCCAAGAGATGCCTTGGCTATGTCCTTCCAAAATCATCCCAATACATTGAATATGCTAAAAAAAATTCAACATCCATCACTGGCGCCTCTATCGGCGCGAAATTGGGCGTCGTCGATGCCCCTCCCGACGCCACTCCAAGCGAGCACGCTGACTCCCGCCCCCTTATGGATACCGGCGCCGTTTGATCTGATGCACCGCCTTTAACGTAAATATTCAAAAGATAGTTTTAGTTTAGTTTCACAATAAGATTAATTTAATAATTAGGCGCTCACTCGTATACGTAACTATACGTATCGTTCAAGTAATAAAGGGCTCTAAAGTGAAGTCCTCGGTTATCATCCTACGAGGAAAGTTGAAAACTTTCAAAGTATAGTAAAGGTTTGAAATCCAATACTAAATTTACAATGCAAGTTCAAGTACTATTTAAGTTGCTAGTGTAAAGATAAATAAAGCTAAATTACCAAAAATTACTTTCTAAATTTCAAAACAAAATAACTAACACACACTAAGTTTTATATTTTAAGGTTCGAATATGGAAAAGTATCTTTTCTCTTGGAATATATGATGAGATTGATATAGATTGATATTAAATTTGTATTAGGACAAATAAGAACATTAATATTCTTACCCTCTTCGAAGTACCTTCTGATGCACCAAAAATATATATAGTTTTTGCTACATGATTATACTGATTTTTGATGATATTACACTTTAAAGGAATGTATTTTTCATGATTTATTGTAGGTATGATGATTTTGTGATTGGAGCAAAAGAAGCTGTAAAACAGTTAGTAATTCTGGAGCAAAAACGAGCAAGAAAACAAATTTTGGCTTACTACATTTCGATAAGTCATTCTATGTTTAATCTCTTTTACACTTCTTGCATATTTTTGAATAAAATTGTTCTAGAGAAATGTTGTTTTTACACTTATTTTGTAGGGCTATCTGTTAGGAATGCAACACAACTGAAACGGGGCGAATTGGAGCTGAAACGGAGCAAAACGAAGCAAAATGCATGAGCGCGCGCAGATGGGCGCCAAGTGGCCAAACCAAGACTTCCACGGTGCCGTAAACCCAAGACCAGCAGTAGGGTGCCTGGCATGCCCTATTCGAAGCCGGCAAAGTGTTCGAACGGCTGCGATGTGATATTGGACGGTTTTTGCCACATACATTCGAATCTGGATGCTTTTTGGACGGTTTCTTCGTGCACCTCTTGGAAAATTCGTCCCTACACTATTTTAAACCGAATTTGAAGCCAAAAAATGGAGAGAGATGTTAGGAAAAATGTGGAGAATGTTGGAGAGGTCTTAGAATAGAGTAAAAATGTAGATTTCTACCTTTTGGAAAGATTGGTGAGGGGATTTTGAGAGAATCTGAAGAGAATGTTCTAAAGTAATGGAAGTGAATGTTGGGAGACTTTGTGGGAGAGGTTTTCAACTATCTTTCAAGGGAAAAAATCTAAGCATTGTGTTCTTCATTATCTTATGATTTGTAAACACTTATTTTGGTGGATTTTCTTTGAATTGAAGTTGTGTTTTCTTCTGCATGACGTCTTTCTCTTACTATTCCTTCTTGTTTGAAAATAGTGGTATATTAAGAAGTTTATGTCATTGTTTTCATTCTACTCTTCTTTTACAACGAGTAATATTCATTTTTAGATATTTAAAATTCATTGTAATTACATTTTCCTGAAAGGGCGGTGTAATTCTCAACAAAATGGGCCCACATTCAATATTCTATGAATGAATTGCTAGTTCATCGGATTGAAAGTGCAAATAAATAAAATATGGTTTCATGGGAGTCGTAATTTATGCCTTCTGTGGGGACAAGCCGAGATCCCTAATTCGATCCTAAAGTTTGGTAACGCAAGCTAGGGTTAGCCTCAAGTGAAGGGAAGTGTGCGTCCCGAAGTGGCAAACGTATCCTCCCTACCCTAACCATGGATTTGTGGACTAAGCCTAGGATTTTCCAATGTTCTTTTATACATCTGTATGATTCGAGAATTGTTTTCAGCCACTAAGACAATTTAACCTAAGATGAATCCCTTAAATGAGCTTTCGGCGTCGCCCCCTCCGAGAAATTCTTAGGATTTGTCGTCCGACATCGCGGGATTGAAATCGATCCGATATAAGATTAAAGTTTATTTTAGAAATGCCTCCTCCTAAAACTTTGAAACAACTACGTCTTCTTGCGGAAGTTGGCATATCTCGATGCTTTAGCCTCAACCTTGTCGTGAAATGTACTCTTCCCGCATTAGTTAAAAAGGATACAAATTCGTTTCTTTGGGACGAGAAATGCCACGAGCCTTCGAGACATTGCCGATATTTAATGACACCTCCCGTCTTAGCAGCCTCTAGCCTCGGGAAGGCCGTTGATACTTTATACCGCGACGCAGGACACCTTGGAGCCCGCTAGCCCGTGTCAATGACGAGGAAAAGAAAACGCTCTCTACTACCTAAGTCGTCGTTTCAATCCAGATGGAAGCAAGTATCCTTCGATCGAGAAGAATTGCTCGCTCCTAATCTTCGCCGTTCAAAAGCTCGCATTACATGCTTTCATAAGGTCAACCTTATTTCCAGGGTTAATCCGTTGCAATACTTGATGACCCGACCGACGCTCGCGACGGTCGTGGTCGATGATAGTATTGCAATTCGACATAACTTTCGTTCCTCTTCGCGCCGGTGGAAGGGACAAGTCCCGAGCAGACTTCCGCGCAAGACACCCATTTGCCGGCGGATTTGCCCTCGACGACGATTTCAGGCTCGACGAGCAAGCACGATCCTAGAAGACCGGTGCCATCAGAACAAAGAACAAACGATAGCCCTCAAGGCAGAATCGTACGAATCTTTATAACACCGGAGTTGTGATGGAGATACTCCTACCACTTAAAAGAACCGTGTACAAATAGCGAGGCGTACGGGCTCGTATAACCTGGATTTTAATCAACCATTCGTATAACAATGGGTATTAACAACATCTACGAAGATTCTCAAATTTTTGATCATTCACCGTGTCGTCTGGATAAGACATAGCACACTTTAAAGCTGAAGACTCAAGCAAGACTTTCAAAGACATAAATGCACCAGAAATGGAACAAATTCCAAACGTAACAATCAAGGCAAGATTCCCGTAAAAGAAATGCTCTCGCCGGATGCGTTAGCCCGCCTTGCAAAGGAATTTGCCCGCTATGTGATGAGCCGCCTGAAGTGCTCGCTCAAGGACGACAGATCCTATCTACGCCCGACATGTATACAATACACAAATCGAAAAAGACGAAGAAACACCGCAAAGAAGTATTTAAAATATTAGAAGATTACGGCAAACATTAATAAACTACTAAGTAGACAGAAACCTGCCCGCACGATAAGTCATTAGCCCATCAACCAAGAAAAGAACCTGCCTTACGCATTAATAAACAATACATTATACAAAAGGCCTGATCGATGTGAAGCAGATGTCTCTGGCGGGTCCAAGGCTTGTGAAATCATTAAAGAAGTACATTCAGACATTGTGCGCCATCGCCTGGTCCGAAAATGAAAATGAAGATTAAAAGACTAGGTACTATCGTCCTCAATGATGACCAACCGTATGAAAGTTGCCAAAAGTTGTCACCAAGTGCCAAGTGCACCTGAGTGGCTCTTCATCAAACTCCAAATGTGCGTGCTACTTCCGACAATCGTGTCGTTGCCATTCGAGTGTTGGGAAACCGTATATAGTGGGAACGATAGAACCACCTTCTTCAAGAGGACATCACTTCATTCTTGTAGCTGATGTACTACTTTTCTAAATGGGCGGTGGCTATACCACCTGAAGAGAAGCGAAGGCACACAACGTGCTACAAGCTTTTTCATGAACCAAGTTGTCTACCGTTTTGGGGTACCGCGCAAGATCATTTCGTATACGGTCCGCATTTAAGAGTATGAATATCTGGGACACTTGTCGTAAGACACGGGATCGATCATGATACTCAATGATCTACTACCCAAGAGAAACGGCTTTGGCCGAGGTTTTTAGACAAAACCCCTCGTTCAAATTTCAAAGAAAAATTTTGGACGACAAATAAGAGAAATTGGCACCAGAAGGGCAGAAGCCTTATGGGCCTACGAACGAATTTTAGACTCCTACTCGCCTACGCCTTTACGCCTTTAGTGTACGAGTCCGAGGTCAGTTCCTGCCCCGGAGGCCCGCCCCTTCCGTCACTCCGAATTGCAGCTTAAAAGTTCACTAAAGAAGAAAATGCCGACTACGACCGGAAAAATTGGAAAGCTTGGAAGGGAAAAGACTTTCCGCGTTGCAAAGCAGAATTGGAACTCGTATCAAGCGAAGATGATCTAGGCCCAAGATAAATAAATTCGTCCAGATATCCAAAGTTTTGTGACTTGGTTTTGTTCTCGTAATACCTATTCGCAAGATAGGTGGTAAATTTGAACCAACCCGGGAAGTACTATTCGTGGTCGAGAGACAGCCTACTGTGGAGGTTCCCATCAACCGGAACGGCCGTGAGAACGACCCATGCTTCCAATCACGGACAGGATGAAGTAGTATTACACAACCCGATGTTTCGAAGGGTGGCCTCTAAAGTAGAATCTTATCCCTAGAAACACGGGTGAAGTAATCACTTTGTGACCGGGTCCGAACCCAAAACAAAATAAAATGGATGATAAAAATCTCATCAACGAAAGTTGTTAAAAGAAAACATGGGAAATCATAATAATGAAATGTTAATCTTTCCTCTTAACCATTCATTCCCGATATTTTCTCATCTCTTCCTACTTCCCTTTTTAAATTTAAAGAGGTGAATAAGAATTTTAGTGTTTTTTTCTTATTGTTTTTGTTCTTAAGATGTACTTACATCCTTTCCTTGTTTTGTTTCATAGGAAATGTCGAATCCAAGGTCAAGGTTCTTAAACTTTAGAAATGAAAGGCTTAGCACTTGATGAAAAGAGGGTGAGGGTTGGAGCAAGGATAGAGATCACCCGACTTCACAAGAAATTTAATTTTACAATACTAGTAAGAAATGATTGGATCCCAATCGATCGAGAAGAACTTCACAAACAGATGGGGCTGATGAAATGGTGGCCCGAGCCACCAATCCAGCTAGTCAAGAAGAAAGCAAAACGCGCATGCAACCCAGTGTGAGAAGATAAGAAAGTTAAGTCCATGGTTGCCACAACAGAGGGTAGGCTTGTCATTGCCACACACGCGTAAATTCAAGTGGTAAGGAGAGCCGCTCTCACCGCTACCTAGCGAAGAAATAAGAATCGTCGCATTCAGAAAATGCCGACCAAGCTAGCGTGCTGATCAATATAAAATCGTACAAAGGATACCGTTAGTACAAATGCTCCAAGGAGACCTGTTCTTCAGTAGCTAAAATAAAGAAGAAAGTCAACTCCAAGAAGGTTTTAACAGATAAAAGAAATACCAAGAAAACATGTAAACAGAGTCGTACTTACGCCGAGCATATGTACCGATCCGAAGAGTCTTGTTGCGAAAGTTAACCCCGGAGGATGTCCCGTCGCAGACTATCCTCGAGGAGCCGAGACATGCGTAAGAACGTGTCAACAGCCATACATCCCGTATGTTGGCTGTGACACCGAGGACTTCGATAATCCCGAATACGAGCCGGAGAAAATGCAATTAGTTGAGAAGAAAACCTTCAATACTGAAAGGCAATTGGAAACAAGAGGGTCAACATCTGAAGGCCTCGAGTTGCATACAAACATGTTTTCTCGCATTATGAGCAACAACAAATTGTGGATTGCGTCCGAATCGTTAAAAATGGCCGAGATGGCCACCTAAGAGAAAGACACATAATTTCAAACCCCGAAGATGGATGCCAGGAAAGGGAAGAGTTACAAATCCAATGCGGATGTTGCTACAATTTTGCCATAGATAAAAGGAAATCCACCAGGGATACTCCGTCGCAAAGGAGGTGGATCCGATGCCAAGAATCATCAAGAGAATGGTGAAAAGGATGATAACATGGAGTGGCACGCTCGCATTGCATAGCCAACAGCTACATTATTAACATCTACAAGGAATGCGTGACCGCATACCTCCACATATAGACCATCATGACTTTGTTGGGGACCCCTTCGCATAGTGTCATTCATCAACCAAGCCAGAAGGTCATGTTCGGATCTAACCTCCGAATTGCAAGCCCCGATGAGTTCCGAGGGCCGATGAGATACCACTACCGCAGGTTTTGTCCCGGTGTTAAAAGGAAACTGAGTAGATGTTGCGGCATTGCATTCCGTGAGTGCCCGTGGAGCGGATCTAAGTTACTTTTAGAAGAATGGATGATAGAAAATGTTTTACCACTTTCAGCCGTATCCGTAAATGGAGAGTCTCCGACCCTACGAGTCGGAGTTACACGGGAAATAACACACCTCCAATGCACATCCATGCGGCATTCCCGCTAAGGGTGGCTTGGAAGGTGATGTTATTACCCATGTTTATTACTATTCGTACATGGATTTTTTGATGTGACGCTTTTGAATGGATCAAAATAAGAAGTTTACACAAATCGTTTTGGATTTACATGGATCGTATGAGACATTAAATTTCCCCGAGGAAAATGTCATCATGACTAGATCAAGTTGTATGATGTACTTTCAAAGAAGTTGGAATGAAAATGACTACGTCATATTTTGCCTTCACCCTCTTTTTTGTGCAAATTGACTGGGAAATACCATTAGAGTTAAATGAACTTTGAACGAAGAAATCGAAACAAAAAGAAAATAGACGAGAATTTTTCCTAAAAATCTGAATATTAAAATGAACTTCAAATTCAC
Organism: Papilionanthe hookeriana x Papilionanthe teres; assembly: GCA_022702705.1. Classification (NCBI taxonomy): domain Eukaryota; kingdom Viridiplantae; phylum Streptophyta; class Magnoliopsida; order Asparagales; family Orchidaceae; genus Papilionanthe; species Papilionanthe hookeriana x Papilionanthe teres. The sequence continues at coordinate 43,693,583 of CM040426.1, read as the reverse complement.
ATGACCACTAAATAAACAACACACACAAAATACCGCAAGACAAATAAATGAAACTAAATTCAAATTGAATTTCGATCTCAAACTTCCGATTCGAACCTTCGATTTTTTCCTCCATCTCAACCCGTCCTAAACACTTCCTCAATATGATGGGATGTTTTAGAAGAACAATTGAATCTAATTAAGTTCTTTAATGAAGAAAATCATCCTTAAATCAAACCAACAAACTCAGACGTAATAGGAAATGACTAATTATAAGATTAGGAATTTGGTAGACAACCAAAACCCTTTCCCTTAGCTTTACCTGTGTATTTCTTGCAAAATATGTTTAAATGCCTTAACATGTGTTTTAAGCGCAAATTTTTGGGATGAAGGGAAGACCCTCCAGACGCTTTTATTTTATTACAATTTAATTTATTGCAATATACTTACACCGTACTTTACTTTTTCGGCATGATAAATAAGACTGTTGCATGAAAATCCAAAACCTTAGGATAGCCCCCGAACCGAAACTAAAACTAAATTAAAAGTCATTGCAAGATAAAATTCACCGCCACAACATTCCAAAATATAAAACAACTCAAAATTTAATAACAAACAGAACAACAAAAACTACAATTATAACTAAATTAAAACGCCTCGTTGAATGATCTGGGAATACCTCTGATGATGTAACCTACGTGTTGCTAACGGGATTTCCCATGGTCTAAATGAAAGTGTGGAACTCATTCAAATATTTAGCAAATTCATATCCGGACTAAGTGAATTCGATGAAAATACCAAAGGTTTGGGATGCCGTAACCGTGATCTTAATCGGTTCTATTTAAATAACTTTAAGATTTTATTTTAATTAAAATATTAAAAACACTTGGATTTTAAGATTTTCTCTAAACCAAAACACTTTCCTCATCTCCTATTTATGAATTCTAAAACTAAAACCTTTGCAACAACAAGGAGCTCGAAGCATGGTGGGCAATGGGGCCATCGTCATCGCCAAGAAACTCGGATCTACTTACCAAACTTTCTTAGAATTAAATAACAAAGCCAGACTTCGAGGTAGTTTGCCTAGTGCAACATAAATCCTCACTCTTCATTAGGCATTTGCATGATCATGTCATGTAAATTAAGCCCTAAATCCGGGCCTTAGGAAATGAACCTTAAATTGAAGCCAAACCATAGGATAGTTTGGGAAGTTGCCAAGATTCTTCTTGGGTCCTCGCTCCTACTTTTCTTCCTTTGAGCTCCTGAAATTAACTCGTTCCAAATTTGATCCATTCCCTATTGAAATTCCCAAAATTCAATCCTTTGAAAACCTTAAACTTTGAAATTCTTGAGAGCAAAACCACTAATCATTATTGAGAGTTTTCTTAAATGATTCCCGTCATTTAAGATGTAATTAACTATAGGGGCTTGCCCTTATAGGGAACTTTAAGAACCTGTGTAATATAAACCTTGCTAATTCATTTATATTGGTTGTGGAACTTGTCGGCTTATAAAATTGGTTCGCACCAACGGATGTTGAATCTCCTAGTTTATTTAACCGAGCCCCATCATCAGCAAATGGTCTATCCTTCTAGATAGATATACGGTTTGTGGTGCGGTGCTCGTTTATATAAACTATTTGGGATGTGAGATTAGTTTTATTTCATATCTTAAAATTTTCAAACTTAAATTACTTTCAAAATAAAATGCCATTTTTTAAACTATATATATATTTAAATTAAATTTAAAATATGAAAATTTGCCAACAATTTCTCGTATTAACTCTTCAAAAACACATAACTCAAAATAAGTCGGATGTGCTGTTGTGAAAAAAAAACCTGTTTGTGTGAAAAAATAAGGTGTTTTGTGAAGATGTTTTGTTGTGCTGAATATATTTTTTTTTCGTTTTATTTGTTTTATTGTTTATGTATTATTTTGTGTTACGTATGCAAAATAAAGGATTCGTAGGACTTGTGCTTTATGATCCCGAGTTAGAAAATGGAAAAAAATCAAAAAACGTAAAGGACTGAGAAACTAGAAATGGAAATGGGAAACATTCAAAATAATAACTTGGAAAATCATCGTAAATCGCTGAGGGATTATGTAATATCGGAGGAGCAAACTTCAAATTACATACAAAACTCATTACAGAAGCTGACTCGTTCGAACTAAATCCTAAAATGATTATCCAACTTGGCAGACCAACCAAACTTTGGGGGAACTCCCTTTCCCCCGAGGATCCCTATTTACACTTATTTTGTTTTCTAGAGTTTTGTTACATTTTGTTATAATGGCATGTCGATGATGCCGTTAGACTAAGGCTTTTTCCTTTCTCACTAAAGGATAAGCTAAACGTGGTTATATTTATTAACACTGGCTCTATTAAAACTTAGGAGGACTTAACTGTAAAATTCCTAGCTAAGTATTTCCCACCTTCAAGGACTACTCAACTTATAAACAATATTATCTCATTTTGTCGCATGAAGGGGAATCAATATACGAAGCCTGGAAAAGATTTAAGGAACTCCTAAGAAAGTGTCCACATCATGCTCCTCGCCGTACTGGTTAATCATTCAAACTTTTTATAATGGGTTAGTAAGATCCCTTAGGTCCATTATTGATGCTGATGCTGGTGGTTCATTAATGTCAAAAACATTTGATGAAGCGTATGCATTAATTAGCAAATAAATACAAATGGAATTTCAATGGGCTCGCAAGGGCAAATCATAAAAATGTAGCTAGTGTTCATGATACGATGTGATTGCAATTCTTGCATCTCAGGTTGCTGCAATATCAAGTGAAGTTGGACTAATTTGAATGAACCAGCCTCAATTTACTCCTGTAAGTGAGGAAAGTTCATTAGGCGTATTTATCGATTCCAACTTATTATATGATACTTTAAATACCATAAACAACCCATATTCTAACTTTTACAACCCATGTTGGAAGAACCATCTTAATTTTAACTAGACACATAATACCGAGGGTGGAAATCAACAATGGGAAACAATCATGCAAATCCTAATGGAAGTTGGAATAGGCAAGGTAACACAAGACATAGCCTTCACATCCACTCTGACTCTAACAATGATCAACAATTTGAGTATACAGTTATGTCTATAGATATAAAGTGGTATTGCAAATGAAAACCAATATAAAAAGTCAAAAACGCCGTGATTAGAAAGATAGAGAATAAACTGGGAGAAATTTCTTATTCACTTGGCAATAGACCCAAAGGAACACTTCCTAGTGACCCAAGGAAAAAAAGGTTAAGATTTTCATGCCTATTTTATACTGCTTTTGATGATATTGTACCTTTGTGTGAAGGGTATTTTTTGGTGTTTTTTCTATTCGTATGAAGATTTAAGGACAAAGGAGCAAAAATATGCAAAAGAGCGAATTCGGAGAGAAAATGGCTAAAATGTGCACTCGAATTCTAGGGCACCGACAACATTTTCCGAGAGTTCGAATTAATTGCAAGGGAGGCCGCCGATGGCGGGATTGGTGGTTCTTTCCACAATATACGTCGAATGTGGATGATTTTTGAAGGGATGCTTGAAAAACCCCTTGGAGACTTCTTCAACAACTTTAAAAAGAACCATTTTAGGGCCGAAAATTTTCCTTTTCGTGAGTTCTCTAAAAGTCACTAAGAGTCTGTAAAAGTACTATTAGAGATTTCTAATAGTTACTTTGTGCCCTATAGAGAGTCCATATATTGTCCATTATTATTAGTAAGTAAATAGTGAGTTCAAATAGAGAGATTGTGTGGAATTCTTCGAAGGATAGCAAGAGTGGAAGGGAAGTGAGAGATCTTCTCGCATTGTCAATTAGAAGGAGAATTTTGTGTATTGTAAAGAAGGAAGAGATTCAAAGAAACTTCAAGGAGTTTGCTTGGGGAGGAATTAAAGATAAGCTGTGTTCATTTACTTTAGTTTGTAGTACTTTATTTTTATATATGAATTTCAAGTGTTATTACATCCTCTCGAATTCGAGTAGTTATTCTATCATTCTTGTTTTGATATTTTTGTGATATGATAAATAGAATTAATGTGCCATAAAAGATTTACATAAGTTGTAATAATCTTTAATCTAGATCTTAATTTACTTTCAATCCGACCAAATGAAAGTTAAAATCATTGGAAGCTTGACAACCATAGTTAAGAGTACATACGTATCTGTGGAGATCAAAATCCTTGGAAGCAGTGGTTCAAATAAATAGGGAAATAATATTAATCGGGCGTAGAATTGGAGTTTTTAGAGTGACGTGCTAAAATCCTCAATTCGTTCCTACTGCTTCGGGTGCTGAACCGTATATTGTTAGCCCCTGTGGCGAGGGGAATGTGGGAGCTCCCAAGGAGAGCCGGTATCCTCCCGCCCAGCTAATAGTATCTCGCAACTGCCAGACTAGTCAATGTTCTTTATGCCTGGACCAAAGGGTAAAGAATAGGTATGCTCCTATTTGGTACAACACCAATTGAAAAACAAAATATAATTATCTAATCACTTAAATATCTTAACAAAGGAGAAAGATTCTTGCTTTTATATTTGAACTTAACTTTAGTAGTATTAGTTAATTATTAGTAGAACTAGTTTAATTAAATTTCATATTATTGTCGATTGCGTATTAGTGACAGATAGGCAATTTCGATTCCATTGTGATTCTGAATTGATTTCTATAATCCTAGTCTCTGTAGCCTTTAAAATATCCCTATAGGATCGATATCCAAGACCCATTGAGGCCCCGAATTACTTGAGAGATACGTATGCTTGCGTTTAAAGGTAACTCGCGATTAAAAGATTATAATATATAATTGTTACTTAAATTAAATTACGCTCCAAGTCAGCTTTTGGCGCTATTGCTAAGGATTTAGATCTTTTAGTAGCGGTCAAGTCAATCAGCGCCGTTGCCGGGGAATATAATTAGAGTAACCGACAATTTAGGACTCGTTAGAAAACTTTTTAATAGAATTACAACTTATTTAGTAACTATTTTACCGTGTACCGATTTCGATCAGATGCATAAATTCTGTCTCTAAAAATCTTACAGTACCCTAAGATTAAGAATTATAACAATAATCGTTAGGAGAATTAGAAAACCGAGAAAAGAACCTATAACTCGAAACAATGGAAAACAATGTAAACAACTAAAGAATAAAATGAACATCAATCCAAACCATTAAGAGATTACGCTAACCCTACATTAGATGAAATTCACTTAACTATCCAAAATCCTGATGTAGCCGCTATATCATTTCCGAGTTTAAACCTCGCAATTATCCAAATGGTACAAAATAATTAATTTAGTGGAACTTCAAATGAAGATCCTAATTTACATCTAGCAAGTTTCTTAGAACTTTTGTGCTACTTTTGTTACCTATAGAGTGTCCGATGATGTTTTAATTTAGAATTTTTCCTTTTCAATAAGCGGATAAGCAAGTATGCTTTCGGTTAAATTCGTTAAGACTCGAATCTATTAACTTAAGGAGAACTTTCACAAAAATTCTTATCAAAATATTTTCCTACCATCTAAGACCGCTAAGCTTAGAAATGATATCACTTTTTTCAATCAAGATGAGGAGAATCGATATATGAATCTTGGGAAAGATTTAAAGAACTTCTTAAATGGCCACATCATGCTTTACCATTTCGATTAATTATTCAAACATTTTATATTTTGGATTAGTAGGACTTCTTAGATCTATAATTGACGCTGCTGCTGGTGGATCACTAATGTCTAAACCTTCGAAGAAGCCTACGCGTTAATAGAAAAAATGACTACCAATAATTTTTAATGGTCTGCCGAAAGGGTAAATCCTAAGAGAGTAGCCGTGTTCATGATTCTGATGCTTTAACTATGATTATTTCTCAAATTGCTGCTCTTTCTAAGAAAATAGACAATGGCTGCACGAATCGTTCTCAAACACCTCCAAGTGTTAGAAGAAAAATTCATTAGGACAAATTTTAGATGCTCAATCTTCATATGGAACTATAAATTTAATAAATAATAGACAAAATAAACTTCTTTATTCAAACTATTATATTCCGTAGAAAATCATCCAAAATTTAATTGGAATAACCAAGGTAATGCAAACTCGTTAATCACAAACTTGGGAACAACTCGTAAAACCCATTAGAAATATAACAATCGTGGTAATTCTAACATAGACCTTCTAATCCACTAGTTTTTATAATAATTCACAATTTAAGGAGAAGAAGTTGTCTATGAAAGAATTAGTTTTGAATATGGGTAATCAACTACAAAGTCAAGGAGCTGCTATTAAAAACATAGAAAACCAATTGGGCAAATTGCTATTGCACTAAGCAATAGACCCGTTGAACTTTACCTAGCAATGTTGAAGTAAATCCTAATCAAGGAAAAGAAACAAATTAAGGCTATTCAATTCCCAGAAGTGGAAAAGAGTTGGAAACAAGAGTTCAAAAGAAACTCGTAGTCGAAAAGGAAAAAGAAGAAACCGAAGAGAAAATAAAAGTTTATATCCTGATTTTTCTCTAAAGCCTATGAAAATGTTGAAAAACCTCCACCACCATTTCCTCAAAGACTAAAGCAATAAGATAAAGGAAAGATTTTACAAATTTTAGACATTTTGAAAAAATTAATAAATATTCCTTTTGTCAAGCTTTGGAATAAATGTTTGATTATGTTAAATTTATGAAGGATATACTCAACAAAAAGAGGAAGCCATTTAGATCATGAGACCGTTAGACCCAAAGGAAGAGTGTAGTGTTATAATTCAAAGAAAGCTTCCGAAAAAACTTTTAAAAATCCTGTTAGCTTCACTATCCCGTGTGCTATCGGTGAAAAATTTTATGAGCGAGCATTATGTGATTTGGGAGCTAGCATAAATGATGCCTGATCCACCGTATATTTAAACTTACAAATATGATATGAAAATTAACAATCTGGCAGATTTAAACTCGATCCCGCCCTGACATATATATGCTTATGATTTTGATTTATAATGTGATACTACGCAAGTATACGTATCATTTATCAAGTAATATATGACTTTCTCTCATTAAGCTCCCAAGATATCGAACCCATTGTGTGAAAGTGAAAATCTTTAAAGAAATAAGAAAATTATCTTTTCACTTTTTAATTGGCTTTTGAAAGTATGTTTTAATTTTGAAAAGTTTTATAGTTGATTTCACTTTTAAATTTTTTTTATAAAAGTTAAACAAGAAATTAAACATAATAACTGTAAACACGGTATGAAAAACACTATTAACTAGAATATCTTTTTCTTTTCTTTATAAAGTCGTAATAATTATGAAAGTATTGTTGTGAAAGTATTTAAATTTGTTGTGATAAATAGAAGTAAATGTATTCTTTACCTTACTTCACCTCTATAAAGAAAATTTGTTAATTTGAAATTTTATCATTTTGAACATGGTTAGAAAGGGGGAAGATACCAGCTCTCACTCTAGAGTTTCCTCATTCTCCACCTGGTGCTAACTTCTCATCACAAAAATTCAAACTTCAAACCAAATTTCAGTTTTTAAATTTCCGTCACACTAATAATCCTCTAATTTTACTCCCCTTTAAAACATCTTTTAATATATTACATTCAATTATATGAACTACAATTTTCACTCATATAATTGCATGTGATTCTTACTAACTTTTTATGAGACAATACCGCATTGGATCTTACATAATCTCACCACAAATGTTACATCTTAACATGCCAAATTAAGAAGTAAATAAAGTTTATAGAATCAATTTTCACAACTTCTTCCAACTTTAAACACATATAATTTCTTCTACAACAATTTTTCATAAATTACTTGCTTCTTCATTTAAGAAAGAAAAGATAAAGTAAACTACTCAGAATGCATTGTGAAAATACAAAACACATTGATTCGAAATTAAAAACCATAAGAAAAACAACAAACAAAAAACAAGTATTAATTAAAAACTAAATGAAAGAATAAAAGTAAACACTTATCTGAAAATCCTCTTCATAAGACCGAGGGAAGTCTCTCCTGAAACTTTCTGCAGACTCTTCACTAAACTACTCCTCATGAAAGGTGTCTCCGATGCGATGCGACTTTATATAAGCTTTAAAATACAAGAATTTCGATACCACTTTAGAATATTTAATTCTCGGTAACGGCTTCAAAAACTCGATGTGCGAGGTTTACTTTTATAATTTTATATTTAAATTTTATTATTGTAAAAGTCATAATTTTAAATGCAAGTATATGTATCGTTCAAGTAACATGTGGCTCTAGTGGAGTCCCAGCATTGATAATGGACAGGATATTGAATTTAAAAAGTAAGAAATATAAGTAATATTTTGGAATTTTCAAAAGCAATTTATATATACTTATATATATATATATATATATATATATATATATATATATATATATATATATATATATATATATATATATATATATATATATATATATTTTCGTTCCCCCTTCACATGGAAGAGAGGTAACTGTTTCGAGAGAATTGATAGAGTTTTAGCTAATGATCAATGGCTCAACACCTTTCCCATAACTCAAGTGCGCATTTACACAGCAACATCTCGATCACTCCCCATTATTGATACGATATCTTTCTACTCTTACAAAGGGCACTCGCTTAGATTTCTCAATGTTTGGTGCACTCATAATAGTTTTTTAGCCGAAGTCCATAGAGCCCGGAATGTTTTGGATCACACTAGTTGCAACCCTCTTGTGAGATTGTGGAGATTGCAAAAGAATGTAGCTTTTAAAACTAAGATCGTGGAATAAGAATCAGCTTGGTAATGTTTTTCAAGAAGTTAAAGAAGCTAAGCCAAAGTTCATTTGTTAGAAGTCAAGTAATGACTATTGGGAGGGGTCTGTGCACAAGAGCTTGAAATAAGCTCAAAGATTCGTTTTCCAAGCCCCCCAGTGAAGAGGCTTTTCTACAACAAAAAGTCAGCTGAATAAATACCTCTATGGGGACAGAACTCAGTATTTTCATGCTTATTAAACACGTATGAAAAAATAAATACTATACTTAAAATCAAAGATGAGGCCGGCAATCAAGTTACCGATCAATCTTCTATTTCACAAAGTGCCGTATCACATTTTCGAATTTGTTTATTGAATGTTCTATATCCTCTACTTCATTTGTCAGCTTTGTGATGTTTTCTGATCATCATACTATGTAACTTCACTTGACTTAACTTCCTCCCTGGAGAATTGTGAGATAATGCAAACACGTACGCATTGATGGTAATAAAACAATTGGTCCGTATGGTTTCACTTCAACATTTTATACCAGTTCACACTGTGGGTGTCAATTTTTCGAAAGTACCATTCTTTCTTTCTCGGGGTCGATCTTCCTAAATATTTTGTCATAACAAGCATTGCTCTTATTCCCAAAGGCACTCAAAAACTCGTTGACCGATTTCGTACCTATCACCTTACTACTACTTTTTCTAAAATAATTAGCAAATTCTTGTGGGGAGATTACAACCCATCTTAATCAATTGATCGCCTCTAACCAATCTCGTTTTTGTGCAGGGAAGAACTATTATCGATAATTGTTCCGTTCGTGAATTGTTACTTGATATTGATAAGAAATGTAGGGGACAGAATTTACTTCTAAATTGATCTTAAAAAGGCATACGATACTATCAGCTTGGAAATTTATTGATCCGGTACTTAAAGCTAGAGGTTTCCATCCTCGCTTTTTGTGCTTTAATTCAAAGACGGTCGTCCAATGCCTATTACAAGGTAATCGGTTAATGGCCGTAGGGCTGTGATCTTAAATGAGGGGGTCGAAACAAGGAGACCCACTTTCCAACCATCTTCATTTTGGCTTTTGATTACTTCTTAGAACTCGAATTTCGCTCAAACACTTTATCCTTATCTTCGCTTTAAGCATGGTTCTTCGTCGCATTATAAGTCACTTGGCATATGCCGATGATGTCATCATCTTCACCAATGGAAGCAGCTTGTCAGAAGAAGATTTTGCAAATGACCGATCACCTAGCCTTGGTTGCAGGTCTGGAATTAAACCAAAGGAAGTGTCAATTTTTGGCCGGAAAAGGGTTCAAATATCAACATTGGTTGAAAGAGCACACAGGATTTTCTACCTGGCCGATCTCCCTGAAATATCTAGAGGCAAAGAATAAAGGAAGGAGGAAGCAATCTCGCATGATGAAGCTGTTAGGAAGATTACATCGATTAAACCGCCGGACTAATACCTTCTCTCGTCTAATGGTGGAAGATTAACATCATTAAGAGTATACTCTCAACCTTTCCCCTTTATCAAGCATAAATAGTTAGAATGAAAAAGAGCAATTTTAAAATGATAAACAATGTTTAATAAATTTCTCCGGGGAAGGCCAAAACAAACAATATCATCAAGTTATATGGAACAAGGTTTGCAAACCAAACAAGGTCAGCCTAGGGCTGAACACAGATGAGCCATTTGTTCTATTGTGCGTGATTAAATTTAAGGAAAGATACCATGTGGGCAAAAATTCTTGTTTGACAAATATTGTTGGAAAAAGCTCACCCCCGAAATTTATAGTACCAAGACAAGGGGATTCTAAGCACCGGAGAAGTTTGTCAAAGCGTGATCCACAACCGCATTTCGCCGAAAGGGCAAGGGGGAGGTGAATTTATTATGACAACCGGACAGAGATGGCAATTTAAATTTTACCTGATTTCAATCACCAACTAACACACAGATTGACAGGATCAATGGAATGTCAACAAGCTAAATGAAATTTTGGATGAAGAGAGCATACAAGAACATCATTCAAATCCCTATTGTCCAACTATACCCGATAGAATCATACCGCGCTCTAATAAATTTTTCTTTCAATCAAATGATTCATAGCTCTTTTCAACTTTGGCTCGATACTACTCGTTGGGAGAAAATCTGACCAGGCTTTTATCCCCCTCTATGTCTTACTTCTCCGTTGAGAATGTTTCATCATTACCTTCCACTAGATGATATTTTTAAAACTCAAAGGTCTAAGACTTGCTTCTAGATGTTGGCCGTGTCAAGCTCAGAAGAATCACTTTCCCACCTCTTTCTCCATTGTACCGTCACTAAACAAAGTATGATTTTCATCGTTACAACAATTCCACCTAACTCACCTCAATTACAATTGGCTCAATTGGGAAGCTTACGGGAGGACCGGAAAAAATGAAGAAAACTTCCATTTACCTAGTTATTTGCCGGTTTGTTTGGATGCATAGGAATCAGTGTGAAGTATGACAACAACTTGTGGTATAAATCATATGGTGGCCAACTCACAAGTAGCTTTTCGAGGTAAGAAGCCACTATTGGAACCCACAATTAAAAGAAAACCTACATTGCCGAAGTGGTCCCTTCCACCTCCACCATGGAAGAAAAATCAATATAGATGGGAGTTTCACTAACTCGCCGCCGGAATTGGGGCAGCTATAAATTTTGAAGGTAAATTACCGTGGTACTTTCAAGTTCCTATCATCCTTCACCGCGCCTCCACTCAACTACAAGCCGCTTATTGGGCCCCGAGTCATCGCTAAAGCCTTGAACTACCAATTTGTCCGGATTGAATCTCGATTCTCAAGAAATCGGTTAACATAATACAAGGATTATCTCCTCCTCCTTGGAATTTGGTTTACCCGCGTAACATTGCTCTCTACATTTGGCTCCCTCAACCTCAAGTGGTCTCATATCTTTTAGGAGGTAACCAACCCGCAAACTGGTTGGCCAAACATGCCACCGCAACCAAAGGATTATTTTGCCGTTAAACCCGATGATCCTTTAAAGCTTTTACTTTTTGGGGATTCAATCGATATTCCCTTTATTAGATGTATGTAAACATTGTTACCTTTTGATGAATGAATTTTCTTTTTCCAAAAAAAATATATATATATATATATATATATATAAAATTATTGAAAGTAAAAAAAAAATATATATATATATATATATATATATATATATATATATATATTCAAATTTAATTTACTTACAATTTTACTAAAACAAGTAAAGGGTGAAGTTAAAAGTAAAGTAAGTAGTAATTAAAATTTAATGTAAGTGTAAAAACAACTTTCTCCTTTTTCAACTAATCCATATAATTATAGAGTAATTATCTTTTTTAGGGAATTAAGATTATGATATCAGGCCAAATAGAAGCATTCCTATTTATTACCCTTTGGTCCAAAGTAAAAAGAACATTGACTGATCTATAGATGTATTCTTGTGATGTTTTATTAGTAGAATGGGTTAATCTGTGCTCACACTACTAGATGTCCAAGGGTGGCTCTGCAATGGGCCCTACCAAAGGACTCCGTTACCTTTCTATATACCAAATTATTAGAATCGAGTCTCACTTAAAAACTAATTAATTTTACGTCCAATAAATATTATCTTCCTATTTATTTGCACTTCACCTTAAATAATCCGTGTATAGCCTGTGATTACTTAAGGATTTATATGATATCTACTAGTTAAGAATTTATCTTCTGATAGGTCTCAAAATTCTTCAACAGGTTTTAACAAATTAAATGACAAATTTAAAAAGTAAACTAATATAAGGTATTAATATCTATCACAATGTTTTAAGATATTTTTATATTTAATTTCTCCTACAAAATTTAATTTATTTATAATCTTTTCATAGTCAAAAGGAGAAAGATAACTAAATACTTCGTAACACATTGAAATAACACAACACAACATATTTATAAAAACTTTGAACCAAAGTACAAATACTTATCCGAAGTGTTCCTTCAAGTGATCCGGTGACTTTTACCGACTCCAAAGCAATGATGAAAACTCCAATGAAGAATAACACACAATAAACACTAAAATAAAACTCACTAGTTACAAAACAAAGTGGCACCCTAAGTATATAAGAGACTAAATAAAACTAGAGATAAGAGAGAAGATGCTAAAATGGGTATGTGGACTTAAGTGAGGGGGGGGTTTATGCGATTGTCTCTGTGAGAATCGCTCCTATTTATAGAGCTCGAATTCTGACCAGGGTTGCTTAAGGCACCTCTTCAAAATTCTTCCAAATTCAATATATCTTCTAGAAGGTAACCGTCGCGCCTGTGCGCCGTACCCTATGACCAAATCTTTTGCACTCTTCACTCGGGTCGCACCACTTCACAATCCGCTGCATCGTTTCCTTGTGTCTAAATACATTGTATCACATGTCCTATATATTAGGAGTAACTTCCAATCTTCTAAGCTCCAATAATCACTTAACACCATCAAAATAACCGCCCAAAGTCATCAAAAAACTTGACAAATGCCGTTCGTATCAAACCGGTGCTTAGGCGTCAGATTCTCGGCGCCTAGGCGCCATGCTAATTGATCACTAGAAAATATATTAAAGATTTTCATACCAATTATGAAATCGCACTTTAAAGAAAGGTATTTTCTTTGTTTTATTGGTGGGTGAATGAAGATTTATAAGTACCGAAAGCAAAAAGCACAAAAGAAGCAAGATTGAGCGAAAGGACTCAATTTGATGAAAATTTGAACTGCCCCGCCGACGGCGAGATTTAGGCCGCTGACGGCGAGTTTTTCCCGAAAGATTTTTAATATATTATAAGGGAGCCCGCCGACGTGAGATCAGCCCGCCGACGCGAGACCCGCGCGGCGCGCCCCATCTTTTCTAGAAGCCCGCCGACGGCGAGATCAAGCCGCCGACGGCGAGATTAGCCTCTGAAAAGAGCCAAATACATTGAACCTCGGGACGCTTTTCAAGAAGTGCTTAAGCAACCCCTTGGAGATTTGACCCCTTCTATAACAAAGAGACGAATTCTAGCCGCAGGGTCGCTGTCATTCGTGTGAAAGTTAAGTGTAATTTAAGAGTCTTTTAAGTGAGTGTTTAGCATTTTGGTGTGCTGTACCGGAAGGAAGAGTCAAAGGAACTTCAAGAATCATGAAGAGGAAGAATCTGAGATAAGTATATTTGTTATTTGTTAACTTTAATGAAGTCCATGCTTTGTGTTATTTTTCCCATGCATTCCGAGTATTTTGGGCTCTGTCCTTATTATCGAGATTACGTGAAATGATGAATTAAAGTAATTGTGCCTAAAATATGAAAATAGAAATTGTGCTAATCTTTAACTTTTAAATCTTAATTTACTTTCAATCTGGCCAATTGATTTGTTAACATATGTTGAAATATCAACTATAGTTGAGATTACATCCAAGATTCGTAAAGTCAAAAGCCTGGAAGGAGGGTGCAACAATGGTAGTAAAGAAATATTAACCATTGGGCATAGAATTGGACATTTTAGTGTGACAGATTAAAATATTCAATTCGGTCTTATTGTTTGAGAGCCGAAGTGTAGATGTTAGCCCTCAAAGTGTAGGGGAACGTGAGCTCAAGTGGCGTCATATCCTCCCAGCCAACAAGAACATTCAAGAATCAAACATAAGATTAGTCAATGTTCTTTTCTCCCGGACCAAAGGGTAAAAAATAGGAATGCTCCTATTTAGTACAATACAACAAAAACTTATTTTATTTTTCATTCACTTAATTCTCTAAAACAAGGAGAAAGATACTTTTCCCCGAAATCTTATATTCAACCTTAAGCATTAGTTTATTTTAGTTTAAGTATTTTTAATTTACATATACTAGATTAGTAAGTAAGTTTACTTTAATTTGTCTTTGAAATTTTCTAACTTCCCCGTGGGATTTCCATATTTAGGACTCCATTAGAGTCCTATATTACTTGATAATGATACGTATACTTGCGTAGTATCCACAATATAAACCTGGCAAATCCATAACGAATCATCAAGCTTGTATTCAAGTAAGTGACTGCTTTGGTGCCGTTGCTAACTTTTATATCACAAATTGTAAGTATAAATATCGAAAAAGTGGATCAAGTTTTTGGCGCCGTTGGTTTGGGAAGTGAAGTAAAGTAATTATTAAGGTAATTAATAGAATGGTTAAAATAATTAATTGAGTAACGATCATTTTAAATATTAATTATAAATTGTATGCATAAATTGGAAAGGAAAATTTAATAATTTTACGATTCAGAATTAGAGCGTACAATTAAAACAATTAGAAAAACAAAAGAGAGAAATTATAAATTTAAATACAAATGAAAAATAATCCAAATAAATTGAAAATATAAACCAACAAAGACCATTAAGAGACTATGCCAACCCTACATTAGATGAAATTCACTTAACTATTCAAAACCCCTGATGTAGTGCCAATTCATTTGAACTTAAACCTTCAATTATCCAAATGGTACAGAATAATCAATTTAGTGGTTCACCTAATGAAGATCCTAATTTACATCTTGCTAGTTTTTTCGTTGAACTATGTAGTTTCTTTTAAATACTTAAGGAGTATCTAATGATGCTATTAGACTTAGGCTTTTTCCTTTTTCTTTAAGGGATAAGGCTAAGATGTGGTTAAATTCATTAGCACCCAGATCTATTAAACTTGGGAAGAATTATCAAAAAATTTCTATCCAAATATTTTCCTCCTTCGAATACCGCAAAACTTAGAAATGATATAACATCTTTAGTCGCCTTGATGGAATCCATATATGAAGCTTGTGAGAGATTTAAAGAACTTCTTAGGAAATGCCCACATCATGTGTTACCATATTGGTTAATTATACAAACTTTTTAATAATGGATTAGTATGATCTCTTAGATCAATCATCGATGCCGCCGGAGGTTCATTAATGTCAAAACCATTTGATGAAGCCTATGCGTTAATCAAAGAAATAGAGTTGCCTTCAATAATTTTCAATGGCCTCATTTAAAGAATAAATCCTAAAAAGATAGTTAGTGTTCATGAAAATGATAATATCTATGTTAGCTTCTCAAATTGCTTCTATATCAAAGAAATTAGATCATTTTGGAATGAATTACTCTCCTACTATATTAGAAGAAAACCTATCCGGATAAATTATAGATTCTATCCGGATAAATTATAGATTCTCAATCTCCTTATGAAACTATAAATGCTATTAATAATAACTTAATAATCCTTATGCGAATTATTATAATCCCTGTTAAGAATCATCCAAATTTTAATTAGAATAACAATACAACTAATCAACAATGGATGAACAACTCTATAGGAAATCCACCTAATCAAGGAACAAGCAAATTATAACCATCTTATCCAATTCGGATTTAATAACACTCAATTTAAAGATAAGAAGTTATCTAAAGAAGAATTTATATTAAGTATGGGCCAAGACTTGCAAAATCAAGGAAATCAATTTCAAATTCAAGGAAATCAATTACAAAATCAAGGAACAACACTAAAAATATTGAAACTCAACTCGGACATATTAAGGTCATAAGCTTAACAATAGAATTTTGGAACTTTTCCTAGTAATGTAATAATAAATCCTAAAGACCAAGGAAAAGAACAAATTTAAGAGATACAACTAAGAAGTGGAAAGAATTAGAAACTAGAATTCAGAAGAAACAAAGTAAAAATGAGGAAGTGGAAATTGAGAAAGAAAAGGATCAACAAGATCAAAACTTAGAATATCCATTAATCCCTATTAAAATATCTATAGAAAAATCACCACCACCATTTCTCAACGACTTAAACAACATAAAAAAAAGATAAGCAATTTCCTAAATTCCATGAAATTTTAAAAAAATTAACAAGAATATTCCTTTAAGAGAAGCATTAGAACAAATGCCTAATTATGTAAAATTTATGAAAGATATTTTAAAGACAAAAAAAAAATTACGTATAATGAAACCGTTGCACTTAGCGAAGAGTGTAGTGCACTATTCGAAAAAGCTTCCCGAAAAATTAAAAGATTCCGGTAGTTTCACTATACCTTGCGCTGATTGGAGAAAAATTTTATGGAAAAGCTTTGTGACTTAGAACAAGCATAAATCTAATGCCTCTATCAATTTTGAAAAGATTAGAATTAGAGAAATTTCACCTACTTCGCAACTCTTCGCTTAGCCGATAGTCGTGACTTATCCTAAGGGAGTTATTGAAGATATGTTAGTAAAAGTGGATAAATTTATCTTCGCGGTCGATTTTATTGTTCTAGATATTGAAGAAGATAAAGAAATTCCAATAATATTAGGAAGGCCCTTTAGCCACCGGAAAATCTATGATTGATGTTCGTAAAGGAGAAACGACTATGAGAGTAAACGATCAAAAAGTAACTTTAACATAGCAAAAATCAATGAAATATCCTCGCTTTAGAAAAAGATGATGAATGTTTTCGAATGGAAATACTTGAACATTTGCAAAATGAACATTTTAAAGAATATTATGAAGAAAAGTTAGAAAAAGAAAATACTGAATTAATTGAAGAAGCGTATAATGAAAACCTGGATTATATACGTGAAAATTTAAATGTTGGATAATACCGAAAACATTGAAAAGAATATAGTTCCATTAATTATTAGACCTCCCGAACTCGAATTAAAAATTCTACCTAATCATTTAAAATATGCTTACTTAGGTAACCATTCAACCCTACCAGTTATTATATCAAATTAATTGAATGAATCACAAGAACAAAAACTATTAACCATATTAAAAAAATATAAGAAAACTTTTGGTTCGACTTTAGCAGTATATTAAAGGAATTAGTCCTTTAATCCGTATGCACAAACACTATTTTAGATAAGGAAATTATAAGCCAAGAGTAGATCCTCAAAGGAGATTAAACCTAATAATGAAAGAAGTCATTAAGAAAGAAATATTAAATCAAGTTAGATAATGAGACATATATCCTATTTTGGACAAGGTTTTCTGGTAAGCTCCACCCACTGTGGTTCCTAAGAAAGGAGGGAGTGACTGTTAAAGCTAATGAAAATAATGATTTAATACCTATAAGACAAGTGACCGGATGGCGTATATGTATCGACTATAGAAAATTAAATGTACCACAAGGAAAGATCACTTTCATTACCTTTTCTGTACTCAAATGTTGGATAGATTAGTCGGACATAAATATTTTTGTTTTTTAGATGGATATACCGGTTATCATCAGGATACATATTGCTCCTGAGGATCAAGAGAAAACTACATTTACTAGTCCTTATGCAACATTTGCTTTTCAAGAATGCCTTTGGATTATGTAATGCACCTGCAATATTCCGTAGATGTATAATGTCTATATTTAGTAAATTAATTGGCGATGGAATAGAAGTATTTATAGATGATTTCTCTATATTTGGAACGTCATTTGACGCATGCTTGAATCATCTGAAAAAGTATTAGAAGTATGCGAAAAAATCAACTTAGTTCTAAATTGGGAGAAATGTCAATTTATATTGCAGGAGGAATTGTATTAGGGCATAAAATTGTGAAAATGGCATGGAAGTAGACCATGCAAAAATTCAAGTTATAGCTAAATTACCACCTCCAACTATAGTAAAAGGGGTAAGAAGTTTTCTGGACATGATGGATTTGCGTATCACATAAAATTTTTTTCAAAAATTACTAAACCTCTATGCCAACTTTTAAAAGAACAAGAAATTTGAATTAACAACCGAATGCTTGAATGCTTTTGAATTATTAAAGATAAATTAATCACAAGACCTATAATAGTTTCACCCGATTGGAATAAACCATTTCCGAACTTATGTGTGATGCTAGTGATTATGCTATAGGAGTAGTACTTTGGGCAGATATGATAAAATTTTTTAAAGTCATATACTATGCTAGTAAAACTCTTAATAATGCTGAATTGAATTATATAGTTACTAAAAAAGAGTTATTATGCCTTTGATAAATTTAGGCCTTATCTAATTGGAAATAAATGTATTGTGCATACTGGATCACTCGCTATTAAATATTTAATGCAAAAGAAAGATACCAAACCAAGATTAATTAGATGGATATTACTAATGCAAGAATTTGATTTTGAAATCATTAACAAAAGGGAACTCGTTAATCAAATTACGTAGATCATTTATCAAGACTAGAATATAATGAATTATCTGATACCGATAATGAAATTACCGATAGTTTTCCCGACGAACAATTATATAATATTAATGAGTGAAAGTACCATGGTATGCCGATATAAGAATTATATTGTAAGTGATATTTTACCACCTATGTTAACTTTGCAACAAATAAAATTTATTCATGATGCTAAAACATATTTTTGGGATAAACCATATTTATATAAGCAATGTAGGGATCTTATAATTAGAAGATGCGTACCTTTCCGAAGAAACATAACAAATCATTCAGAAATGTCATGATTCCCCGATTTTGGAGGACATTTTAGAACATATAAAACCGGCTTATAAAATTTTACAATCCGGATTTTATTGGCCTACTCTTTTTAGAGATGTTTATAGATACATCAAAACTTGCGATAGATGCCAACGAGTAGGAAATATATCTCGAAGAAATGAAATACCTCTAAATTTTATATTAGAAGTTGAGATTTTTTATGTTTGGGGATTAGATTTTGTGGGACCATTTGTTCCTTCATTTGAAAACTCACATATATTAGTTGTTGTTGATTATGTTTCTACATGCATTGAAGCACAAGCTTTACCTCGATGCGACGCTAAGAGTTTTTCAAAGTTTCTAATGAAAAATATTTTTACTAGATTTGGAATGCCAAGAGTGATTATCACCGACGGAGGTTATCATTTTAGAAATAAATATATTCACAAACTAGTAGAAAAATTTAACATTATTCATAAGATATCAACTGCTAATCATCCACAAACCAGTGGATTAGTCGAAGTTTCTAATCGAGAGATTAAACATATTTTAGAAAAGACTGTATACCCTAATAGATTGGATTGGTCTATAAGACTAGACACTGCATTATGGGCATACAAGACTGCTTATAAAACTCTGATTTGAATGACTCCTTACAGGCTTGTTTATGGAAAGACTTGCCACTTACCAGTTGAATTAGAACATAAAGCTTATTGGACAATTAAAGAATTTAATTACAATTTGAAAGAAGTTGGTGAGAAAATATTATTGTAATTGAATGAATTAGATGAATTAAGAAATGAATGCTATCAAAATGACAGAACTTATAAAGAAAAAATGAAATTATGGCATGATTGGAAGATTAACCTGAAGAATTATGAGCCAGGACAAGAAGTTTTGCTTTAAAATACAAGATTAAAATTATTATCTAGGAAATTGAAATCTCGATGTTAGGGCCTTTCACTATAACTCAAATATTTTCATATGGAACAATAGAAATTGAAGATCCAAACACTGGGCATAGATTTAAAGTAAACGGACACAGATTAAAACCTTATTTTGAAGGAATTAGACCAAATTTTAAAGAGGTTTTAATGCTCAGTCAATCTGATTACTAATTAAATTAGGTCGGGTTGACGACGTTAAACCAAGCGCTTTATGAGAGACAACCGATAGTGGTTATTAATTATGATTTATTTATTATAGTTATTAAAAAAATTAATTAAAATATAGAATGAAATCTACTCATTTTACTTTTTAGAATCATCACAAATTTGAATCTATATGCAGAAATCAGAAAATATTCGGACCGTAGTGAAAAATTGGAAAATTACCTAATCTCGCCGACGGCGAGATCGTTACCGCCGACAGCGAGATCGGTGAGCCCAATTTTAGTTTAAATTAATTAACTATCCCGCCGACGGTGAGATCGTTACCGCCGACGGCGAGATTGTTCAAAAGTGGTTTTTGTGAGTTATTTTGCAATTTTTGGACGGTTCTAAGGGCATTTCTTTATATAAAACATTTAAAACTTCATTTTTATACTATCTTCTTCCTTAGAAACGACTAGAGTCCTTCCAAAACAATTTATTATGGCCTTTAAACTACTTGAAACCACGAAATCCAGAGTTTTTAACTAACAAAAGTTCGTCAGTTCTGAGGCTCAGCGACTATTCAACAAAGTTTTAATGAAGAAACGTCTGATTAAAGAAAGACGATTCGTAAATAGAGGAGCGAAGAATTCAATAAAAACAATTGAAGAAATGATTGTTCAGCAATGTTAGGAGGTATTTTGTTATACAACATCTGCTGTAGTCATTCCAGTAATCAAAGAATTCTACTTTAATCTGCATGCGATTCATAAAGGAAGTGTCTACGTAAGAGGCAGATGGGTAACTTTCACTCCTCGGATAAATGAATTATACTCGATTGAGAATACCCCTGTTTGCCACTATTCAAATTTCGTTCCTACAAGATACAACATGAATGAGATCTACAGATATCTGACCGACGAACCTGATGATTGGGAATTACGAAAAGCCGGGTACGTTAGTTTTTCTGTGTCACTTCTTAACCCCGTCTCAAAGCATTGGCTTTTTTTTATTTCATTAAAGTTACTACCCACTATGAGGGTAAACAAAGTTTCGAAGGAATGTGCAATCTTAAATTATTGTATTCAATATGGATTGCCTATTGATGTTGGATCTATTATTGTGAAGTCTGCTTTAGGATTAATTGTGCATGGGTCAATTCATGGACTTGGACACCCATCAACTATATTTGCTTTATGTAGTCAGTACCAAGTTTCCTACGAAGCTTGGTAAAAATTGTTATTGCCTTGGAAACCACTAGATCTGACAGATATGTTTCCTACATTGGATAACAATGATGAAACAGTAATTATTTCTGATCAAGCATCACAAAACAATCCTTTAGTTAAGCCCCTGATTGATAAAACGAACCTCATTTTATGGAAACTTAAAGGATTACAGAAGGAACTATAGACTATGATGAATTCTATTGATAATATCTCTGATTAATTCGATCACATCGATTGGAGAATGAAGGAGTACTTTGACCATACAGGACACCTGGAGGCAAGTTTTATACGATTATTGAGACAGAAAGGGTGGATTGAAGAAGACTCTACTGCAGAATTCCCTTTCAGGCCTTTCTATAATTTATTTGTGCACCTGCGTTCTATTGGAAACATCAAAGAAGAGAACAGTTCAGATTTCGATGAGTAGCAGAGACTTCTATTAATATTATATGTATGTGTGTTGATGTGAATTTAGTTTTTGATTTAGTTCGAACTTTACGTAGATAATCTCAGTTTAGATGAGATTGTATGTCGTTTGTTTAGTCTCAGTATTTAGAGTATCATTGTGTGGATTGCAATGCTGAGTTAGATGTGTTTGGGTTAATTTACTTAGTTAATTGTTAGTTATGTAGTGTTTGAAGTTTGTAAGTTCATGGATTTTATTTATAAAGTTATAATGTTTGTGTTGTGTGAATTTATGTGTTAGTATCTAATCTTAATAAAAATAATAATAAATATATCAAATTTAGTGACCAGAACAATGAACAAGGCTTAATCTAAGTAGAAAATAATTAAAAAAAGTTAAAAAAATATTAAATTTTCGGAAATCTCACCGACAACGAGAGAAATCCCGCCGACGGTGAGATTTTCCTGAAAGCCATGGTGAATTAATTAGCTCGCCGACAGTGAGATCGCGAAATACACATTATTTGACCGGTGAACCGACACTATTCGTCGTCTGCCTCCTCAAAAACTTAAAAAAACCAACCCAGAGCTTGTGGAATCTTGGATTTGAAGCGATTTTAACACATTTTGATGCCGAATTTTATCTTCCCTTGGTAAGAGCTTCACTCCTATGTAAAAATTTTTTATTTTCACCAAGAATTTCTTCTACATTGAGAAATTTTGGAAAAATTTGAAATGAGAAGAAAAGAATTAGAAGAAATTCATGAAACTTGAATTAGATTGATTTTAGTAACTATTGGAAGCCATCTTAATAATATTTAGAAGTTTAGTTAAGATTTTTGTGAATTTCACACATCGAAAAATGGCTCCACGACAAAAGAGAAGAGTGGATTACGACGAAACTCATTTTGTGAATGTAAGGGCACAATCAAGATATTTTCACAATATTCAAGCCAGAACATGCATTCCAGATCGAGTTTTCAAAAGTCCTGGAGGTGAAGTAGAGTGAATAATTAAAGAAAGATGATGGGAAAACTTTTGTTTCATAACCAACAGAGCCGCTGTAGAAGTGGTGAAGGAATTCTATGCCAACCTGACACAGGCTGAAGATGCACCAGTTAAGGTTAGAGGATTTTTTGTGGAATTCAGCGCTGCAAGAATAAATGCTTATTATGAGGTAAGAGACACCTACACTAGTGAGTATGATATATTTGGAAATATGGAAGGACCACTGGAATAAGTAATCGACTCTCTCACTGACGGGAAAGGAGTTTGGAAGATGAAGCAGCGAGAACGGGTAAACTTCCCTCTTTTTATTTTGAATGCATCATCTAAGGCCTGGCACTATTTTATTTGTTCTACTTTGTTACCTACTTACCACCATAGCGAGGTAACAAGAGATAGAAGCGATTACGAATTTATGTATTCAGAACCAAAAAAGTATTAATATGGGAAGTATAATTTATAAGAATATATTAGCCACCTCAAGAAGTGAAAGTGGAGGAGGACTAGGACACCCTGGTCTTATCTATGCACTCTGCCAATTATCTAGGGTAGAGGCAAGAGATGATGAGCAATGGGTGGAACCTATGAAACACATTACTCTAGCTAATATTAAGAAATATGAATCCCACGAAGGATGGAGATCTGGGACTAGGAGCTATGTACCTTCTTCGAGTAGAGATATTCCCTCTACCAGTTATGACCCTCCTCCTTATAGTACTCCTACCCTTCAAGATTTGACGAATGAGATGACTATACAGCGGAAAAGTTTTGAGAAAATAAAAGAAAAACTGGAACATATTGATCAGAGAATTGGAGGCTTAGAGAGAAGACATGATTATGACAGCGAGTATCTCCAAAGACATTCAGAGTATGAGATAGCCTATTATGATGCTGAAAATCGTTACAAGAGAGGAGAGCTTGATGTTGTATTTCCTGAGTGCCCCCGATATACTCATTACCAGCCTAATCCACCCACTGATTAAGGAAATGATGATATAGTTTGGAACTTTGATGCAGAAGATTATATGTTATGATTATTTGTTTAGTTATAGATTTTGATGTTGTTATTGTTTGTTTGTTGTTTTATATTTTAGTATTGATGTTTTAGTTTATGAACTTAATAATGATGTAGTATAGATTGTTTTAATATTGTTATTAAAGTTATAGAGATTTTAAATTTCTAATATTTTCAGACTGCTATTGTAATCTTGGATTGGATTAGTAAATGTATGTGGATGTAGTGTGATATTTTAGTATAAAATGTGGTAGTATTTTGATAAACTTCTTTACCCACCACTTTCTTTAATATTTTGTGTGTAGAAAAATACTAACAGTACAAGTTAATTAAGTAATGAAAAAAGCCTGCAGAAATTCAAAAAGAAGAAATACCTAAATTTCGAAGGTATGATTTAAATATTACAGTTTATTTCCTTTTTACCCTATATAGATAGATAAAAAAATTTAAGTTTAGGGGAGGGAAAAATACAAATTTAATTATTAAATTGTTCTCAATTTACATTTTCAAAATTATTATAAAATGATTTTCTGAAGTAATTTTAATTCAGTAAACTAGAATTAATTTATTTAATTATTAGAGAAAGTTAAGAGAAATACTTTTAATGATTAACTAATTTTTTAGATTAAGGATATTTAGTATAAGAGAATAAGAATATAGTTAACTATTTAAAGTAAGGAAAAACTATATTTTCAAATATAAAATTCTTAGGTATTTAGTGGAGAAAGAAAAGACTGAAACTCAATGAAGTAAAAACTATGAAATACATATAAGAGAAGTAAATGTTTCAAGTTTCAAATTTAGGAAGAGGAAAATGAAGTTCAAAATTATTAACAGGCTAACCAAAAATAGTGATCCTCACTTAAAAAAAGTAAAAAAAAGGATTGAAAATCAATCCAGAAAAAAAATAATAAAAAATAATACAAAATGAGAAGAAGCTTGAGGAGATGCCTTATCAAAAATTGGCTTCATCTGAATCAACCTAAAGGATAAACTTCAATTACATTTCTGAAGTTATATATATGGATTAGTATTTTACTAAGTTGTGTTTTCATGAAATTCCAATCATCTGAATATCTTAAGCAATTTAGTAATGAAAAGTATATTTATTCTTGAAATAAATAGAAGACTAAAAATCTTAAACTTGAAAAACTAAATAACCTTAAATTTATAGAATTAGTTTAATTATTTTAAAAATATTTATATTACACTTTACTATAATACTTATTTAAATCTAATTCAAAGTATTTCTGAATTAAAACTTTACTACAAAATAATCAATTACTTTTATGTAGTATCTAAATTACTTGAGGACAAGTAATAGTTAAGTTTGGGGGAATTTGATCATTATAAAATATATTAAGAATTTCATACAAATTTTATATGAAATTGCACTTTAAAGAAAGGTATTTTCTTTGTTTTATTGCAGGAATGAAGATTTATAAGTACTGAAAGCAGAAAGCACAAAAGAAGCGGATTTGGAGCAAAAAGGACTCAATTTGATGAAAATTGAACTTTCCCGCCGACGGTGAAATTTAGGCCGCTGACGGCGAGTTTTTCCCGAAAAATTTTTAATATATTATAAGGAGCCCGCTGATGGTGAGATCGAGCCCGCTGACGGCGAGATCGAGCCCGCTGACGGCGAGATAGGCGCGGTTAGCCTATCTTCTAGAAGCCCGCCGACAATGAGATCAAGCCTCCGACGGCGAGACAGTTGAAAAGAGCCAAAATACATTGAACCTGGACGCTTTTTGAAGAGGTGCTTAAGCAACCTTTGGAGATTTGACCCCTTCTATAAATAGAGATGAATTCTGGTCAGTAGTGTGTCATTTTTTGTCATTTATGTGAAAGTTAAGTGTAATTTAAGAGTCTTTAAGTGAGTGTTTAACATTTTAGTGTGTTGTACTAGAAGGAAGAGTCAAAGGAACTTCAAGAATCTGCTTGGGGAGAAGAATTGAGATAAGTATATTTGTTATTTGTTTGTTAACTTTAATGAAATCCATGCTTTGTGTTGTTTTTCCCATGCATTCTGAGTAGTTCCTTAGTCTTTCTCCTTGTTATTGAGATTACGTGAAATGATGAATTAAAGTAATTGTGCCTAAAATATGAAAATAGAAATTGTGTTAATCTTTAACTTAAAATCTTAATTTACTTTCAATCTGGACAATTGATTTGTTAACATATGTTGAAATATCAACTATAGTAAAGATTACATCCAAGATTCAAGGAAGTCAAAAGCCTTGAAAGGAGGGCGCAAATAAATAGGTAAATATTAACCATTAGGCGTAGAATTAGACATGTTAGTGTGACAGACTAAAATATTCAATTCAGACTTATTGTTTGAGAGCTGAAATGTAGATGTTAGCCCTCGGGCGAGGGAACGTGGGAGCTCGAAGTGGCGACCGGTATCCTCCCGGCCTTAGCCGCAGATTCGGTAATCAAACATAAGACTAGTCAATGTTCTTTTCACCTGGACCAAAGAGTAAAGAATAGGAATGCTCCTATTTGGCACAATACAATTAAAAACTTATTTAATTCTTCATTCACTTAATTCTCTAAAACAAGGATAATGATACTTTTCTGAAATCTTATATTCAACCTTAAGCATTAGTTTAATTTAGTTTAAGTATTCTTAATTTCCGTATACTAGATTAGTAAGTAAGTTTAATTTAATTTGTCTTTGAAATTTTTGAACTTCCCTGTGGGAACGATATCTAGGACTCCATTAGAGCCCTATATTACTTGATAACGATATGTATACTTGCGTAGTTTCCACAATATAAATCATAAAATCCATAACAGAATCATCAGTATATATTCAGTGCGGATCAAGTTTTTGGTGCCGTTGCTAACTTTTTATATCACAAATTGTAAGTATAAATATCAAAAAGTTGATCAATATCGCAGCCACTTATGAAGCTAAAATAGAAAAGGCTTCATTATCATGAATACTGGCTATTCTTTTGGGATTAACCCTTTCAGAAGGCCATTGAAAATTGTTATTAGTCATTTCTTCAATTAAGGTGTAGGCTTCTTCAAATGTTTTAGCCATTAAAGAACCAACAGCAGCATCAATAATAGATATAAGTGATCCAATAAATCCATTATAAAATGTTTGCATAATTAACCAATCTGGTAAAGCATGATGAGCACATTTTCTTAATAGTTCTTTAAATCTTCCCCAAGCTTCATAAACTGTTTCTCCATCAAATTGTGTAAATGAAGTAATATCATTTCTCAATTTTGCAGTTTTAGAATGAGGAAAATATTTAGCAAGGAATTTTTGTGCCATATCTGCCCATGTTTTAATAAAACAAGTTGCTAATGAATTAAGCCACATTTTTGCTTTATCTTTTAAGGAAAAAGGAAAGAGTCTAAGCCTAATAGCATCATCAGAAACATTATTATATTTAAAGGTAGCACAAAGTTCTAAAAAACTAGCAAGATGTAAATTTTGATCCTCATAAGGTGTTCCTCCAAATTGATTGTTTTGAACCATTTGAATAATAGATGGTTTAAGCTCAAAAGAATTAGCATCTACGAATTGGAATTTGAAAACTAACATGAAGTTCATCGATTCGTAGGGTTTGCATATTCCCTTAATGGTTTATAAATATTTTGTTCATTAATTTTGATTGGATTTTGATTATTATTATGTAAGTTAACCTTTTCTTGATAGTTTGGAAATTGTTTTCCTTTTTAAATTTTTTTAATTGTTCTTTCTAATTCCGAATGGAAAGTTAGTAATCCATCAGATCCAAAACTACACATAAAAATTTAAAGAAAATATTTTTGTTTTGTTTTGTTTTTGTTTTATGTTTTTTTCTCTTTTTATTAAATTCTAATCTATCCTCATCAACGGCACCAAAAACTTGATGCGATGCGACTTTATATATGCTTTAAAATACAAGAATTTGATACCACTTTTTAGAATATTTAATTTTCAGCAATGGCTTCAAGAACTTGACGCGCGAGGTTTACTTTTATAATTTTATATTTAGATTTTATTATTGTAAAAGTCACACTTTTAAACGCAAGTATATGAATCGTTCAAGTAATATAGGGCTCTAGTGGAGTCATGGTTATCGATCCCACAGGGATAGAGAATTTTACAAAAACTAAGAAATATAAGTAATATTTGAAATTTTCAAATGCAATTTATATATACTTTTTTTATATATATTCAAATTTAATTAACTAATAATTTTTACTAAAAGAAAGCAAGCACTAAGCAGTAAAGTAAAGTAAGCAGTAATTAAAATTCAATGCAAGTATAAAAATGACTTTCGACTTTTTCAACTAATCCAAGAATTATAGAGTAATTATCTTTTGTAGGGAATTAAGATTATGGTATTGTGCCAAATAGAAGCATTACTATTCTTTACCCTTTGGTCCGGGTGCAAAGAAAATTGACTAATCTATAGATAGGCTCAAGATATTTTATTAGTAGAATGGGTTAATCTAGGCTCACACTACTAGATGTCCAAGAGTGGCTATGGTCGGCCCTACCAGTGACCTGTTACCTTTCTATAAACTAAATTATTATAATTTAGTGTGTCACTCTAAAAACTAATTAATTTTACGCCAAATAAATATTATCTTCTGATTTATTTACACTTCACCTTAAACAATCCGCGTATAGCCTGTGATTTCCTAAGGATTCATGTGATATCTACAATTTAAGAATTTTATCTCTCGATAAGTCTCAAAATTCTTCAATAGGTTTTAACAAATTAAATGGTCAATTTAAAAAGTAAACTAAGATCAGATATTAATATCATCACAATGTTTTAAAATATTTTATATTTAATTCTCCTACAAAATTTAATTAATTTATAATCTTTTCATAGTTGAAAGGAGAAAGATAACTAACTACTCAGAACACATTGAAATAACACAACAAAACATATTTATAAAACTTTGAATCAAAGTACAAATACTTATATGAAGTATTCCTTCAAGTTATCCATTGACTTCTACTGACTCCAAAGCAATGATGAAAAACTTCACCAGCAATAACACACAATAAACACTCAAAATAAACTCACTAGATACAAAATAAAGTGGCACCCTAAGTACGGAAGAGACTAAATAAAACTAGAGATGAGAGAGAAGATACTAAAATGGGTATGTGTACTAAGAGGGGAGTTTTGGTGTGATTTTCTCTGTAGAATGGGCTCCTATTTATAGAGTTTTGAATTTGACCAAGGGTTGCTTAAGGCACCTTTTCAAAATTTGTCCAAATTCATTGTATCTTCTAGAAGGTAACCGTCGCGCCTAGGCGCCAGGATGGGGCGCCTAGGCTCCGGACTCCGTGACCAAGTCTTTTGCACCTCTTCACTTTGGGTCGCACCCCTTCGCGATCCAGACCATTTCCTTGTGTCCAAATACATTCTATCACATGTCCTATATAATAGGAGTAACTTCCAATCTTCTAGAAGCTCCAATAACTGCTTAACAATGTCAAAATAACTGCCCAAAGTCATCAAAAAAAACTTGACAACATCTGTATCGAACTGGCGCTTAGGTGTCGAATTCTGGTGCCTAGTGCCAGATTCGGGCGCCTAGGCGCCAGGCTAATAATTCTAAAATTTTGCTCCATAAGCTCCATTTTTGCTCCTTTTTCTTCGACTCTTTTTAAATCATCTACATCCAAAAACATGAAAATAACTTTCATTAAAGTATAATATCTTTAAGAATTGAATCATAATTAAGGCATAAAAATGGGTATTTTTTAGGTAGATCACCAAGACAGTCAGGCAGCTGGGCAGGCTGAGGAGTGGAGGAGGGGTTCAGTGCCATTAAACCTGGCAGGGAGGTTGCTTTAGGGGGATTTGGAGATGAGACTTAGCCTTAGCCAAGTGGCTTGGTCCATTGGTCCAAAGTAATGGACCATTGGTCCATGGCTCATGGGATTTGGGTTGAGTCAGGTCAAACCCACCCTAAGGGGACTAGGGTTTGCAGCCAAGGGGTTGGTTTGATCAAATTTTGGTTTGGTTAAGTTCAATTTGGTTCATGTGTCCAATTGGGTTCACTTGGGTTTGAGTTGGGCTAGCTTGAGTTTGGGTTTAAATTGGATCAAATTGATTGATCAATATTGTGTAAATGATTGTAAGGAAAATTTTTCATGAAGACATGAAGTGGATTGGAGCTCATTTGGAGTTTCAATTTGGAGGATTTTGGAGTTTTTGTTAATTTTGGTCACCATGGGTTAGGTTGGGTTTAGGTTTGGCTAGAGTTTGGTTCAAGGCCAATTAATGGTTCAAAATGTTACAAATGATTGTTAGTAAAGGTTTAGGATAGGAATTGGGTGGAAACTTTGGGTTTAGGGGATTCAATTTGGGGAATTAGGGGTAGTGACAACTTTAGGGAAAATTTGAGGATTTTAATTTCAAAGGGAGTTTGAGTAGGGTTTGAGTTTAAATTGAGGGCAAATTAATGTTCTGCTTGGTGTAGGGATGTATTGGGAAGAGTTTGGAGTTTAAATTGGGGGAAATTGAGTTGAATTGGGTTGGTTTGGGGTAAGTTTGGGTCATAGGCCAAAATTACGGTTTTAGGTTTCAAGTTGAAATTGAATTCAAATGTGAATAAAATTGGGCTTGAATTTGGTTTAAATTTGTATTGTGGATGTTCAATTAAAGTTTAGAATTGGATTTGGGCAAAATTGAGGTCAATTGGATTGATTTGGTTTGACATTGAGTCCATTTGGGTTAAAAATTGGTCAAATTGGTGATTTTGATAAAATTGGGTTAAATTGGCAAAATTAGGCTATGGTGTAGTTGAACAAAATGAAATTGGGAATATTTGGGATGTTTGGAAATTTTTTTGGGAATTTTTAAATTTTTTGTATTTTTGAGCCAAAATGGGTATTTAGGGTATTTGGAGGTTATTTGGAGTGTATTGGGGTATTTTGGTGGATTTAAAAGGTGGGGATTGTTTTAAAATTATTCTTAGGAATTTTAGGAATTTTGGGTAATTTTTGGGAATTTTTGGATGATTTGGTGGTTGTGGGGGCAATTTTGGTAATTTTGGGTAAGTTTAGGGGACCCAATGTCAAAACTAGAAATTTCGGCAAAATAAATGGGGTTTCAAATAGGGAAGAATGGGATCATTTAGGTGGGGTTAAGATTGAGTAAAAATTTATTTGGAATGGAATTAGGGTTTAGAAGCATGAGTCATGGACTTAGCCAAGTCCAACCACTTTGGGACCAAGTCTAGCCAAATGGTAACCACTTTATGATCCTTCGCATATTGACCCTAGCCATCTTAATCAAAGACTAGTGGCTTGGGTTCAACCATGTGAGTTTCATAAAGGGTAGAAGACAAGGGTTCAAGGTTTAGGTTAAGTGGCTTAGGGGTGTGGTGTGTGCAAGAGAAGCTCAAATCACCCAAGGTCACCCTAAGTCCAAACAATCTTATAGGAACTCACTATTAGTTGCCCATATAGTGGTTTTAACCTTCCAAGGTGATTTAGAGGTTTGCAACCATCCAAGTGGGGTCCCAAGAGGAGTCAAGAAGTAGCTGAATTGTTAAAGGGTGGGTCCCAATTATAGTCCTCTAGGATAGTTAAGGAGAAGTCTTATGGCTAGATCCTGAGCACTAAGAAAAAAGAAAAGACCTCACCAAAATGAGGTCAACACATATTACCGATTTTTTAGAATTGTGTGCTACTTTTAAATCTAATGGTGTTTCGAAAGATGCTATTAGACTTAGACTTTTTTCCTTTCTCACTAAGGGATAATGCTAAGATATGGTTAAATTTGTTAGCACCTGGATCTATCAGAACTTGGAGTGATTTAGCACAGAAATTCCTTGCTAAATATTTTCCACCATCAAAGATTGCGAAGCTTAGAAAAGATAATAGATCCTTTTGTCAGTTTGAAGTGAAATATATTTATGAAGCATGGGAACGATTTAATGATCTCCTAAGAAAGTGTCCAAATCATTCGATACCAGATTGATTAATACTTCAAAATTTTTATAATGGATTAGTTGGATCTCTTAAATCTATTATCAATGCCGCCGCTGGTGGTTCATTGATGTATAAATAATTTGCTGATGCTTATGCTTTAATTGAAGAAATGGCCACTAATAATTTTGAATGACCTTTTGAAAGGTTAAATTCTAAAAAGATAGTCAACATTCATGAAAATGATGCTTTTGCGATGTTACCAAATCAAGTTGCTGCAATCTTAAGGAAGATAGACCAATTTGGGATGAATTTTTCTCAGCCAATTTCCATGATTGAAGAAAATTCATTAAGCCAAATGGTTGATTCTCAGACTTCAATAGAAACTTTGAATGCTATAAGTAAGCCTAATAACCCATATTCCAATTATTATAACCCAGGTTGGAAAACCATCCAAACTTTAATTGGAATACCAATAATCAGGGTGGTAGTAATCAATAATGGGGGAACAATTAAGTAAACATATTGGGGAACTGGAACAATCAAGGGAATAATAATTATAGACCAACCTATCCTCCAGGTTTTAATAATACTTCACAATTTAAGGAGAAGAAGTCATTTATTGAAGAAGTGGTGTTATAAATGGGAAATCAATTGCAAAGTCAAGGAGCTACAATCAGAATATTGAGAATCAATTGGAAAAAATTGCCAATTCATTAAGTAATAGATCCCAAGGAACGCTTCCTAGTAATACTGAAGTAAATATAAGAGACAAGAATAAAAGACAAGTAAAAGCAATTCAACTGAGAAGTGGAAGAGAGTTGGAGAGTTCAAAAAGAGATTGAAGTAGAGAAAGAAGAGATTGAAGAACCAAAAGAGGACGCTCCGAAAGGTTTGGAAAGACCTATTTCTCCACCTAAGATTGATTTAGAAAAGTCACCACCTCCATTTCCTCAGAGTCTTCAAAATAAGCAAAATTTGTTGCATAAGCAATTTTCTAAGTTTTTGGAGATATTTAAGAAGCTTACAATCAATATTTCATTTGTTGAGGCCTTAGAACAAATACCAAGCTATGTGCAGTTTATGAAGGATATTCACAACAGAAAAAGGAAGTTTAAAGATAATGAAACTGTTGCACGTAGTGAGGAGTGCAGTGCAATAATTCAGAAAAAGCTTCCTGAAAGCTTAAATATCCTGGTAGTTTCATAATTCCATGTGCGATCGAAGATAGATTTTATGGAAAAGCTTTATGTGATTTGGGTGCCTTATGCCATTATCAATATGGAAAAGACTAGGATTAGGAGAAATAACCCCTACCACTATAACTCTGCAATTAGCAGATCATTCGATCACATATCCTAGAGGAGTTATAGAAGATGTTTTAGTTTAAATGGATCAATTTATTTTTCCTGTTAATTTTATTGTGCTAGATATGGTGGAAGATAAAGAGATACCCATAATTTTAGGGATCCTTTCCTAGCTACAGGCAGAGCGATGATAGATGTGCAAAAAGGGGAATTAACGATGAGAGTCAATGACTAAACTGTTACATTCAATATTTCAAAATCATTGAAATATCCTGCAAGAGGTAAAGATGATGAATGTTATAGGATGAATGTTATCAGATATTTAAGTTAATGTCATTTCAAATCAGCTTATGAAAAGAAACCTGAAAGTGAAGAAATGGAACACGAGCAAGAAGAGGAATTGCAACATTCTGAAGATTTTCATGAGGATGATTTAAAATATGTTCATGAAAATTTTAAATTGTTAGATATAACTGAAAAAGATGAATCAGTCCTTCAATTTGTATGCATAGAACCCTTATGGAAGATAACTGTAAATCTCGAGCTAATCCTCAAAGGAGATAAATCTTATCATGAAAAAAGTTATTAAAAAAGAAATTTTAAAGTGGTTGGATGCTAGAATTATCTACCCTATTTCAGATAGTGCATGGGTTAGTCATATTCACTATGTTCCTAAAAAAGGAGGAGTTACTGTGACTGTCAATGAAAGAATGAATTAATATTAACAAAACAAGTTACGAGGTGGCAAATATGCATTGATTATAGAAAATTAAACCTTGCCACCAGGAAATACCATTTTCCACTTCCCTTTCTAGATCAGATGTTGGATAGACTAGTTGGGCATAAATACTTTTATTTTCTAGATAGATATACTGGTTACCACCATATAGGATCAAGAGAAAACAATATTTACCAGTCCTTACGGTATGTTTGCTTTTAGAAGAATATCATTTGGTTTATGTAATGCCCCTACTACATTTTAGAGATGTATGATGGCAATTTTTTATGATTTAATTGAAAAAGGAATTGAAGTTTTTATGGATGAATTTTCAGTGTTTGGAATTTCATTTGAATCATATTTAAAACATCTATCTAAAGTTCTGAAATGCTGTGAAGAAACTAATTTGTTCCTTAACTGGGAAAAATATCAATTTATGGTAGCAGAAGGAATAGTTTTGGGACATCGTAATTAGATAATGGAATAGAGGTAGATCCTCCAAAAATTCAAGTGATATCTAATTTACCTTACCCAAAAAATGTAAAGGGAATTATAAGTTTTCTGGGACATGTTGGATTGCACAGGCGTTATATTAAAGACATTTCAAAAATACCGAAACCTTTATGTCGTTTGCTGGAAAAAGATATGATTTTTTATTTTGATGATGAATGCCTAAAATCTTTTGAAAATTAAAAGAAAAATTAATCACTGCACCTGTTATAGTTTCACCAAACTGGGAAAAACCTTTTGAATGTGTGATGCTAGTAATTATGCTATTAAAGTTGTTTTTGGTCAGAAATATGATTAGATTTTTAAAGTAATTTATTATGCTAGAAAAACTCTTAATGAAGCTCAAGTTAACTATACCACTACTAAAAAAGAGTTATTAGCTATAGTATTTACTTTTGATAAATTCTGATCATATTTAACTGGAACAAAATGTTTGATGCATACTGATCATTCTGCTATTAAATATTTAATGAAGAAGAAGGATGCAAAACCGAGACTTATGAGATGGATTCTTCTATTGCAATAATTTGATTTTGAGATAACAGATAGGATGGGTGCTGATCATCTATCTAGGTTTGAAACTGAAAAATCTCTCTGTGATGCTGAAGAAATCAATGAACATCTTCCTGATGAAAAATTGTTCACTATTAATGAGTGGCGTGTTCCATGGTATGCCGATATTGTAAACATTATTGCCAGTGATATTAACCTATGGTTTGACATACCAAGAGAGGAAGAAATTTTTATCTGAAGCCATA
Source organism: Papilionanthe hookeriana x Papilionanthe teres (assembly GCA_022702705.1). Taxonomy (NCBI): domain Eukaryota; kingdom Viridiplantae; phylum Streptophyta; class Magnoliopsida; order Asparagales; family Orchidaceae; genus Papilionanthe; species Papilionanthe hookeriana x Papilionanthe teres. Next base: position 43,658,479 of record CM040426.1, on the reverse strand, counting down.
AATTATTTTTGGGATGACCTATTTTTATATAAATAAGGAAAGGATCTGATCATTCGAAGATGTGTGTCTTTAGAAGAAACTTATGAAATTATTCAAAAATATCATAATTCTGATTATGGGGGACATTTTGGAGTTGATAAAACTGCATATAAAATCTTACAATCCAGATTTTGTTGGTCTACAATTTTTAAGGATGTTAATGCTTATATTAAAAATTATGATAGATGTCAACGTGTAAGAAATATTTCTAGAAGAAATGAGATGTCCCTCAATTATATGCTGGAAGTTGAAATATTTGATGTTTGGGGATTAGACTTCATGGGACAAATTTATACCATCTTTCAGAAATACATATATTTTGATTGTAGTAAATTATGTATCCAAATTGATAGAAGTTGTTGCTTTACCTTGATGTGATGCTCAAAGTGTTGTAAAGTTTTTAAGAAAGAATATATTTTGTAGATTTGGAATACCAAGAGTTATCATAACTTATGGGAGAAGTCATTTTAGAAATGCGATTATGGAAAAGCTAGCAAAGAAAATCATATTAATCATCGTATTACTACTGCTTATCATCCGCAGACAAGTGGTTTGGTTAAATTATCCAATCATGAAATTAAAAGAATATTTGAAAAGACTATTAATCCAAACAGAAATGATTGGTCAATTAAACTGGATTATGCTTTGTGGGCCTACAGAATTCCTATAGGAATGTCCCAATTTAGGTTAATTTTTAGAAAAGCTTGTCATTTACCAGTTAAACTTGAGCATAAAGCATATTGGGCTATTAAAGAGTTCAATTATAATTTGAAAGATATTGGAGAAAAAAGATTATTGCAATTGAATGAGCTTGAAAAGATAAGGAATGAATCTTATGAAAATCCTAAGATTTATAAAGAAAAGATGAAATTGTGGCATGATCGGAAGATTCTTACTAAAAATCTTGAGCTAGGATAAAAAATTTTGTTCTATAATGCTAAATTGAAAATAATTGCTAGAAAACGTAAGTCCAGGTGGAAGGGCTCATTTATTGTGATGAAAGTTTATTTTTATGGAGCTATGGATATTTAAGATCCTAAGACTGGAAAAATATTTAAAGTTAATGGACATAAACTTAAACCTTATTTCTCATTCAATCAATTTAAACTTGATGAGAATCTGATGTTGGTTCACTCAGAATAAGCTCTGGGTATGTCAGGCTGAAGACGATAAACCAAGCATTTTGTGGGAGGCAACCCATAGTTATCGGTGTGCTTTGCTTTATGTTTGCTTTGTGTGCTTTGTTTGGTTTGATTTAAGATTATGTGGTAGTATTTTGAAGTTTACATGCTATAGTGGTGTCATTTGGACTTTATTTAATGACTTAGAGGAGTTAGAATGAAGATTTGGATGTTTAACAGACCTGTACTAAAATGAGCACTGGCAGTTATGCGCTGCAGGTTGACACTTAGGCGCTGGAGTTACAAAAACATGAAAAACTGGTTTCTAGATGCCTAAGTCGCGGGGAAGTAAATTTGGGAGTTATTTAGGAGTTTTAACACGTTTAGGGTCGGTTTTAAGACTCCCAAGTCTATATAAAGGCCCTAAATTAAAGAAATACTTGCCTTAGTTCTTATTTTCATTCCTAAGTCCAAGGAAGAGTATTTTGAGTGCAAAAATGTCTTCTTGGGAGAGCAAAGTTAAGAAGAAAGAGGAAGGCAACAAGAAAAAGTTCATTAATGAAAGTGCGCAAGAATTATTCAATGGATATCTGGTCGTTAGTATTTAAGGAATTGCAGAAAAGCTTGCAAAGATCGAGGCTGATGTGGCATTAATCGAAGCAAAGGTAAATGAAACTAACGCACATTTTACGAACATAGGATGGCAACTCAAAATGCAATTCAGTCATACAAGTCATGTGGAAGAAGCAAATAGAGCGATGTATCTGAAGAAAAAATGGTTAAAAGAAGAAGATGATAGAGTTTTTAATCATCGCCTGTTTTATTAGATTTATATTCTAGATGGTTCAAATGGAAATAACAGTGATTCTAGATATATTCCGCCTACTGGAGATTGGAATTAAATTAAGTGTACTCTTATGAGTTGTTTTTCTATATTTAATGTTTTGTGTTCGTGATTTATGTTTGTATTTTGTTGCACTTTAATTTGATGTTTGTTACATCCTATAATGTAAATTTGTGTTTAATGATTTGTGTTAAGAACTTATGTATTTGGGGAATTTCATCCAAGATGTTTGGATAAAAATTCTTAGTTTGTATTAAGTGTGGTTTGTTATTAATGAAATATAAGTTTGTGTTTATATGAAATTTTTTTGGAATCGATGAAAATTTTAAAAACCTGAAATTTGTCATTTTTAACCCCCATCACTTTCAACCTCTAGTTTTTGAGAAAAAGGAGCCTAGGGTATCACTAAGGTGGATCATTTAAGACACTATTTCGACGAAATTTGTTAGATTTGAATTCCCTAAGCAAATTTTTTTTGTTTTCACCATGTGTTTTGTGTACATTATAAAAAATTCGAAAATCACTATTCATGGTGAAAATTTGAGGAAAAGCATGAGAAATTGCTTGGATTTAGTGGATTTTGCCATTGGAAGTTAAGTTAGCAAGTTTAATTTGATTTTAGAATTTATGGTGAATTTTTTTGTGAATTTTTAGAGATGGCTCCAAAATCAAAGCGCTCGAGAGAGAAGGTGAGATTTGATTCTGATAAATTTGTCAGTTCTATAGCAGAGTATTGATACGTCGATGCCCTATCGTCACGTAAATTGATTCTAGAACGAGTGTTTAGTAAGCCAGAAGGAGATATTGAAGAGATGATTGCTAGAAGAAATTGGGAAAATTATTATTGCTTCTCTGTTGTTGCTGTTGTTTCTGTAGTTAGAGAGTTTTATGCAAACTTACCGATGACAAAAGACAATTTGGTGATGGTTAGAGGTCGGCAAGTAGATTTTTCACCTGCTGTAATTAATATTTTTTTACCAATTGCCTCCTGAGATGTTTTGTTTTTATGTCAATTATCATCCTGCTGAGGAAGAGTTAGACGAGGTAATGTCTTTTCTTACTTATGGAAGAAGTTTGTGGAAGATAACAAATGAAAGAAGAGTAAATTTCTAAGCCTCTAAGTTGAATGCCACTTCTAATAGTATATTGATCCTCACACTTCTCTGATTCTCTCGAAGTATTCAAAAGTTTTTCTTTCGACATTCTGCATTCTTTCCGGCTCGTATTTCGGAATAATGTTGCAAATGGCGAGGCTGGTGACGTCTTGTGAGATATACGCTCAATCCCTTCACGTTCTCACATAATACCTCAGCTCCTCGGGGATAGTGTCCGTCGGGACATCCTCAGGTTTATGCAATAGTTGTACGTGCGGTGACTTTCTCTTTGGTGGCGTGGCGACCTTCACTAACCTGTTGTTCTGCAGATTTCCACAGTATATTACATTTATCTTCGGAGAGTGGCCTCCTTTCTTCGGGTTCCTGTGAAGGTGAGCTGGCGTCCTTGAAGTATATGTCTTTGGCGGTAGCAAGCTTGCCTCGTCGCGGTCCGCTGCTGGTTCAGTTAACATCTTACGGATACGGCGATTTTTTATTTCTTCGGCGGGTTGCTATGAGAGTAGCTCTTCGTACTTCACAATTCCGTGGGCACGTGACTGACAAGCACTACCCTCGATGTAGCGACTACGGACTTGATTCTCTTGTCTTCCTTAGTGTTTGTTTTCCTTTTCTTGCTGCTAGATTGGTGGCTTGGGCCTCACTGTTACTATGCGGCCATTTGGGCGGTTCCTCTCGGTCAGCGGGACCCCGGTCGCTTTCCTCGTATTGAAGGCCTACTGGTGGAGTCTGAGTCCCGATCTCTATTATCGCTCCATCTTTCACCCTCTTTTCGTCGAGTGCGAGAGCTTACGCCATTTCTAAAGTTCAGGACCAACCGTGGATTCGACATTTCCTGCTTGAAAAAAATTAAGAGAGAAAGGATCGGGGAGCATCTTAAGAACAAGAACATTAAGAAAATGTTTATTAAAGACGAGTTTTTTATTATTACTTTTTATATTTTTAAATTTAACGCGGGAATGATGTGGGATAAGATCAGGAAAGAGATTTTATTATGGAAGAGAAAACAAGAGAAACTTTTATTATCATGATTTTATTTATTTTAGCACATTTTTTATTATTTTTGGGTTGAGGACCAGTGCATAAGTAACTACTTCACCCGTGCTTCTAGGAATGAAGAATTCTTCCCCTTGGCTATCAATTAGCGTAATACTTTTTCAAGTATCGTCCATTGATCGGAAGCATATGTCGTTCTCCTTGGCAATTCTTCATTGGTGCCTGTGAGCCTCCACGAGTAGAGCGCACCGACCTGACGGCCCTTCCCCGAGTGGGTTCAAATTTTCCTCCTATCTTGCGGTGTGCGGGGATAGGTCTCGGGAGCAAAGAACTAAGTCACCAACTTTGAAGGTTCTTGGGCGGACCGATGTCATGGGGGCTTGAACACCTCTTGGCAGTATAGTTCTAAATTCTGCTTTGCGGCTATGATCTTTTCAGACTTTCCAATTCTTCTAGCCATAATTTGGCATTCTCTTCGTCGTGATTTTGTTTGCGGCTTGCGATTCGTGTTGGACCTGCGTGCTGCTGCCTCGAACCCATACACGGAGCGTAAGATGCAGCTTGAGTAGGAGTTCGAAGGTTGTGCGGTGAGCCCCGCTAAGGCTTCTAATAACTTCTCGTGCCCGATCTCTCTTATTATCATCCAAGGTTTTCTTTAATAATATTTGAACGGAGTTTTATTAAAAGCCTCGGCGGGCCGTTTGCTCTTGGGTAGTAAATTGTTTGAATATATGGAAGATCGATTCCGTGTCTCACGACAAAATTGTTGATTTGTGTGCTTACGGAATGCTGACCCATTATGCGAGATAGATCTGTCGACACTCCGAAACGGTAGACAACTTGGTTCTTGAAAAAGCGCGCACGTGGTGTGCTTTCACTTTTCTAAGTGCGACTGTCTTTGCCATGGAAAAGTAATGCATGGCACCGCAAGAATAGACGATGTCCTTTTGAAGATTGTGGTTCTATTGGACCCACTATACGACACAAAATTCGAATGGCCACGGCCTTGATTGTCGGATTTAGCACATTTGGAGGTTGGTGTAGAACCACTCCGTGCACTTGGCATTGGTGACGGTTCACACGGCGATTTCATCTGATCGGTCATCATCGAGGGCCGGTAGTACCCTAGTCTTTTAATTTTCATTTTCATCTTCGGACCCGGCGGTGAGTGCTACGGAGATCCGAATGCACCTCTTTAACAATTTCACGGGCCTCGGACCCGCTTAGGCACCTTAGCCACATTTGATCGAAAGACCTTACGCTATGCTAACGTGTTGTTTATTAATCGTAGGACAGAGTTCTTTTCTTGATCGTGTTGTGACCTATCGTGTCGTCGTTCCTGATTTGCGAGTGATGCAGTAATGGTTGTCGCCAATCTTCGTGATTTTACGTCCTTTGTTGCAACTAATTCTTCTTCTTTTCTGATCTGTGTATTGTGTCTATATCATTTTGTGATAGGACCTGACGTCCGTGAACTGACACTTCCTCTTGACTCATCTTGCAAACAAGCAAATTCTTTTTGTGAGACGGCCTAGCATACCTTCAAAACGTTTTCTTTCTGAGGAATTTTGTAGATTGTCACATTCGGAATCTGTTCCAACAGCGCGCCTTGGCATCTTGGAAGTATTGCTCGAGTCTTGGCTTTAAAATTACGCTCTTGTCCATTGATTTGTTGAATGATTAGCTGCGAATCCCCGTAGATGTTGATATTTGTTATCCCCATTTGAATAGTTAATTCCAGTCACATTATGAGGCTTCATATTCTGCTTCGTTGTTTGTACACGGCTCTGTCGAGTGGTAGGAGTATCTTAACATCCCCCGCTCGGTGTTATAAAGATTAGTCCGGTCACATGCAAGACGCATCACTTGCGATTCTTCGTCTTTGTGTGCTGAAGATGCTCCGTCGAAATATAATTCCAACGTCGATCATCGGGGTCTTCTAGGCTCATTATTTGTTCATCGGCAAGTCGTCATTGAGGAGATCTGCCGGCGGAGGGTGTGTTGCGGAGGCTCTGCTAGGACTTGTCCTTCTGACACGAAGAGGCACAAAAGTTATATCGAATTGCAATAATATCTCCGTGAAGCCATCGGCAAGTCTCATAGGAAAGCGTTGGACGAGTCATCAAGTATTGCAATGGATTAAATTTCGAGATCAGGTTGACCTTATGAGAAAGCATGTAGTGCTGAGCTTTTGAGCGGCGAATCGAGCCGAAACGGTGCTTTTCAGTGCCGGGATACCTTATTTTCGTTGGAAGTAAACGGGGGGGGGGGGGGGGGGGGGGGGGGGGGGGGGGGAAGCAGGTAGTAAAGAGCATTTTCTTTACCCTCATCATTGACACAGGCTAACGAGCAAGTGAGTCATCTAAAGCCGCGGTATAAAGCTCGACGGTACGAGACTTGGGCCGCTAAGACGGGGAAGTGTCATTAAATATTGCTTAATGTCCTCGAGCTTTACGGCATTTCTCTTCTAAAAAAAATTTGGCGTCCTTTTTAACTAATCCCGAGAAAATTTGGCACCTACCTTGCAAGTTTGAGATAAAGCGTCGATATGCCAACTTCCCTTGAAAAGATCGTAGTTGTTTTAAGGTTTTTAGGAGCGGCATTTCTAAGATAGCTTTAATCTTTCGGATCGATTTCGATTCCCGTCTTGAACAGCGAATCTAAGAATTTCCGGAGGTGACGCCGAGTGCATTTTAAGAGATTCATCTTAGGGTTAAATTGTCTTAATGGGTCGAAAACAATTCTCGAATCATATAGGTGGTTGTCCTTTACTTTGTTTTTGATGACCACATCGTCCACGTAGCATTCGACTTGATTGTGGATGAGATCATCAAAAATTCTTGTCATCGCTCTACGGTATGTTGCTCCTGCGTTCTTCGGTCAAATGGCATCCTTTGTGTAATATACTCCGATCGGCGTTACGAATGATGTAAGTTTTCATCTTACGGAGCCATTTTTATCTGATTTGTATCTGAAGATCCATCCATGAATGAGAATATTTCATGTGTCGAAGCAATGTCGATCATTAATTCTGGGATCGGTAGAGAATTCATCTTTTTGGATGCCATGCCTTGTTTAAATCTACGAAGTTCCCACAAATTCGAGTACGACCACATTGGCTAACCAAGTCGGGTATTGCTCTTAACGGACAAATTTAGCATCCTATTAGCTTTTTAACTTCAGCTATGACTTGTTGTTGTGATTTCTAGATGCATTCTTCGGGACCTTGTCTAAGCTGAGACCGAAGTAGGATCGACTCCTAGCATATGGTGCGACCTCTGGAGCTAATCCTGGCATCTCATCGTAGCTCACGAAGCAAAAGCAGGTCTTTAAATTCCATTAATAACTTAATTATTTCTTCGGAGTCTTCTTTATTGAGTAAGGAGCTAACGAGAGTAGGTCTAGGCTCTTTGCTAGTACCTAGGTTAACTTCCGTTAACTCGTCTATTGTAGATTTAATTTCTTCTTTAAATTCTGGTGGAGCGTCTCCAATTTGTAAATCTTGAATTCTTGTAGTTTCCATGCGGTTTTCATTAGACTCGCAAGTGACAACCAAGCAAATTCGGTAACGTCAAGCTGATCCCTGCGGCTGCCGAATCCGAGACCATACTTTGAATTGGGTGGACGGCGAAGTTATTGTAATTTTCAAAATGTTGTGATTGACCTTTGACCATTGTCGAGGTAAGAAACCACGGCGAGATTAAATTTTTGAACACCGGAGAGTACCACTGAGTAATTCCATTAATTCGATAGTGACATCTTCAAATTGTACATTATTTTCAGTTTTGGCGGAAGGAGCACCACGGTAGAGGTGATGGGCTTTGCACGACGCTATGTACCTCTTTGACCACCATACCCTCGATCTTATTAAAATGAATCGGGGTCAGGGTCATAGTATGTACATAGTGGTTAATCTTCTCGTACATCGATTTATATTCTTCATTCCTTTCATCTTCAAGCGGGATCCTGAATTTGCGGCTTCTTCCGACTTGTCGTTGCTTCTTGTTTGATCTCTTTTTCTTCTTCGAACTATCTTTCCAATCAACATTAACGGCTGGTTTCCTCTGTCCAACATCCCCTGCGTCTGCGCGACCTCGTCCGGCCTCGACCTCGGATGCGAGTTGTGGAGAAACCTTCACCATCTCGCCGTAAGGGAGTGGTGAGTGACTGTTGGACTAGAACTCAAGGTTCTTCGTTGTCTAGAACTTCCTTTGCCTCATTCGTTATGGTATCTCTGGAGAAGATTGTTTTCTTCGGAGGTTATAATAAGCTACATCTTCATGGATTCCAATTTCATGTACGGAGAATGGATTGTAGTCACCCTTGATGCACTGTTCCCCTCCATCGTAGTATTTGATGCCTTGGTGTAGGGATGATGGTACCATCCACATTTTCATGTATCCATGGTCGACTTGATAGAGCGTTGAACGACGTTTCGGAATCAATTATGTGAAATTTTGCGGTTGTCTTTGCTAAGTCACCGGTTTTGCATTAGCGATGTTATTGATCCGAGGGCTCTTTCTCCTTTTACGGTTGAATCCTCTTAATAACATTTTGTACGCTTCGAGCTCCGAGCATCAATTTCAAAGTATCTTGGCATTCGAAGATTCATTATATTGATTGATGCTCTTTGGATCAACCAATACTGCGGAAGTGTAAACTTCCTTTTATTGTAAACTGAAATGTACAACGGTCGGTTGTGGTACGGTATCCCCAGTAGTAGGTCATTGTCCGTGAAGGTAACACCTGTTGTTCTTTTAACGAGCAAACCTCATCTAAGGAATCTCCGGCCATTTGAGCTAAGAAAATTTCTGGATCAAGTAAGGCCTTGATCAGGCTTCTCTCATCTCCTTTGATAAGATGAGAGCATCGTAGATGCTCGGTTGCTTGATAGTTTCTTTAGATGGGCTAGCACGTTGTAGTCCACTTTATTTTCACGTGTTTCGGCTTCTTCCCGAATGGAGTATTTCTTCTGCCGGGGTTGGTTCTTCTTGAACAACCACACCTTTCCTTTGTCCTTTGGACCCATTCTCGGAGGTAGAACTCTTCCACTTCTTGGTTAACTTCTGTAATTTCTTCGAATTAGTGTTGAGTTTGCTGGTGTCTCCCCTTGAATCAGAATGACAGGCTCTTCTAGATTGGCTTCGAGTCGAGAGGCCTCCCCAACTCGGTAGCCCGGCGGGCTCCTCGAAACATGCATTCGTTGCTTGTTGAACTCTCGTAGCCTCCTTGATGGATGTCTTCACCCGTCATTGCGTCGTCGAGATTGTGTATGATTTGAGAATTGTCATTTGTATCGAAATCGATCGGATTGTCGCTAGTTACGTAATCGTTCGCTTGATCAAAACGTAGCCAACGCTATAATCCTTATCATTATAAGATCTCACGGGAGTGAAGCGGATAATCATACGAGTCCATAGGTTCGAGGGATTTCTCCCCGAATCGGAAACAGCTATCCTAGGATAGCGGCCCTAGATACAGCTTTAAGAGCCTCGGTCTTCTCTTCTTCTTAGATTTTCTTCTTCTCTTGATTGTCTCTTGTTGAGGTGGTTCTTCTATCGCAAGTGATAGTGTCGACTTAACAGGTTTCGAACTTTGAATTGAGGCTCGCACACCGAAGCGGTTTGGATGTGATCCAAAATCTTTTCGAAGACCTTGTCAAGGGTAGCCCATCCATCATCGGTCGCATAGGGATCTGTCCAGACAATGAGATCGGTCGAGACAACATTGACGGAACCTCCTTTACGGGGTTCCTTCATGTATTCCTTCGGGATCGTTATATTCCTTTCGAAGATTGTCGTTGAGCAAACTTTTGAAGGTGATACAATCTTCTATCTTGTGCCCCGAGCATCCCAGGTGGTAAGGGCAAAAGTTGGGATCACATTTCTTGTCGACTTCTTCGGTCTCTTAGGTTCTGGCAGTTGGCGATCTGGAGTCTTCATCGATGTTGCGGAACATTTTCGGCACTACCTCATTCTTGAACAAATACTCCCAGCTCGAAGCTCCCTTAACGTACGTGGCGGACGAGCGTTGTTCACTGTGAGACGGCGATGGGCGGGTCGGGGTTCTTGGTAATTTTGTTGGAAGGTTCCTGCGGCCGTTCTGACGATATTTGTATCTGTTGCTTGCCTTTGTCGACTGCTGCAACGATCCCGGACCTCTTTTGAAAGTTTTCATGATTTTTGTTTGTTTGTTTATCGGTAAAACTTAATTGCTTCGCCTCCTCTTGCAAGCTTTCAGCCTTGTAACAACTTCTCGAAAGTCTTAATAGTAAATCCCTTGAGGAAGTGCTATCGGGCCATGAATGCTCTTCGATAAAATACCCAGTACTGTGATGTTCTTGTAGGCGTGGCTCACACTTCATACTTAGGTTCCTCCATCGAAGTATGTAGTCCACCAAGATTTCGTTGAAGCACGCTTCTCTCACCACTAAATCTACTATAGTGATGAGAATAAGCGACTCGACAAATGTTGATGAAGAGGTTCTCCCCAGTTACGAAAATGTCTTCGCTGAGCCGGGTTCGGTAATTACATCTCGTCAAGGCGATCACGATAGGCTCTTGACAAATTGTACGAAGAGTAAGGCATCACTTCCTTGACATTGCAACAGCGGCACGAAAATGTGCAACATGCGCTTACAGGAGTTCCGGCTCATCAAAAGTCTTTGAACGGGGTGGTACAAAGCCTTTCGGATGTTATGCAAGCGTCGAATTCTTCGGGTAAGATCTACCCGTCCGAATGAATGTCCCGCTCTTTGATTGTGCCAAGGCTTCTCGCACCTCTTGTTCACGAAGTTCTTGATATCCTTTCGAGAATCATGCTTTGTGTTGCATCCTTCTTTAACGAGATCATCCCCGTTGACGGACGTAATCTCTTTTCCTCCGTCTCTGATGTGAATAACCACGGGGGCTGTCTCTCTTTGGGGTTGCACTTAACTTCCGAGTGGCTGAAATTTCTGACCATCTCTTCCATCCTTTTTGCCATTGGGCGATCGTATCATCTTTCTCTTGAAGGCTGCCTCCTCATTACTTCCGGCTCCTCTCTTCTGCTTGTTGCCGAGGGCACCTTGTGGGCGACGAAGCTAGTGTTTGACCATGTTAATTTACGCATATTCATCATCCATGAACTGCGACGAATCCAGTCATCTCTGAATTTCTCTTTATCTTTCCCTTGCTAATCTTGTGAATCCGCAGCATCTTCTAGTGGTCTTTTACGTACATCCTTGCGGTTGTCATGTGATGTTGTCGGGTTTCCTTCTCATGAGTCCCCTTCTTTTGGGTAACACTTTCTTTGGATTCGAGTCTCTTTGTGAGACTTTCCTTCTCGAGTACATTGTTTCAATCTTAATTGTCCAGGTAGTGGGATGCCATACCATCCTTCGCGTGAAGGTCTGGATGGAATGATCATCAAAATGACCAAATGTTGGAGGTGGTATCCTCCCTAATATGATGCACCGAAACAACGGTGTGGGTGGACTAACTTTCATTCTCTTATTTGGCTTTTACGCGATAGCGGGGTTCTCGCATTTGTCAGTTTGGCCAGCTTTCGCCTATCCTTCTTAAGATTTCGATGCAGGCGCCTATTTCTTTGCTAACTTCTCTATCAAAGTTTGCGGTCGAAGCGGAAATGGCGTAGTTAGAGCCCTTTTCTTACGGCCATCGTTGTAATATACGGAAATTTGTGAGGCAATGCGGCGACAATCTTGCGGCACATTTTCTTCCCATCCTCTCTGCTTGGAGAGGGGTTGAATCTCTTCCTCCCAAGAGTAGAGCATGTATTCGAGCGGCGGTGTATACTCGGGCGGTTACGGATTTCCTCGGAAAGCAACTGTGACTACGAAAGCTGCCTCTGGCGATCCTTCTGCTTACGTTTTCCTTCTGCGGAGTATGTCGGCGATGGAATTCTCGAGGCGCGATTTCAAAATAGAAGGTTTCACGGGAAAGTACATGCCCTCACGGTAACGGGTTCATCATAGTTTTTGAACTTCCTTCCCCTTTAGTTTAGAGCGGGGTAGGTACGCGGCAAGCTAGACGGTGAGGTAGCAACAACGATCTCATACATGGACGAGCGGTACTCCTCTCGAGTTGGAATCTTTTTGCGAGAGGAGAATTCATGAGTTGACTTGAGGTTGAACTCAATCAAGCGGCTTCTCGATTTACGAGTACTTTGCTTGTGAGTGAAAATAGAATGACGTCGGGGATTTTAATGTCGTTGTCCCTGAATCCTTGTCGGAGCGGAATAATTCCATTATCGGGCGGTTCATCCTTGAACACGGCCGGAGTCGAGTCAGTGACGAAGGAGAAGATCAGTTTTGGGGCTTCCATTTCTGCAGGCGGTCCAAGTGTTAGTCCCCAGATACGTGCTTCTTCTTATCTTACAACTTATGACGAAAAAGAAGAGTCACAAGCATTTGTTATCTTAGTGTATTTATGGTTTTAAAAAAGAAATTTTCTTTTTTCGAAAAAAAGATTTGTTCGTTAGGAGGGAGAATTATTAAGAGAAGGAGAGTTGTAGGAAGGGTAAAAGGAATTGATTTGGAACTGGAAAAGGGAAGAGAAAGTCTTGTAGAAACTTCTCGACCCGCAAGACCGCTCTACGCCTTCCTATTGGGGGTCCACCGCCTCGGAAATGAGGTAAAGGATCTCGAAACCTCTCGGTTTAAGGTGTCTAAATAATGGCTCTAAATCCGAGAGAATGTTGGCTATACTTGTTTCAAGGTAGAAATGAACATAGTATTCCAACGGAAGGAGGTAGTTTGATCTCCCTTTAGGAACATTGGATACACTACCGATTTTGAAAAGCGGGGGAGTATACGATTAAAATGGAGAAGGTATCGTGAGTCGCCGAAATATGTCAGCATTATTTTCAGTTGTGTGTTTTATTTTGAAAAGGGGGTCGCCTAATAGAAATTGTCGGCGAATTTTTAGATTTTAAATTTAATATATATACAATTTAGAAAGTAGTATTTGATTTTGAAAATAATTTTAAATTTAAAAATTTTAAGATATGAAATCAGCGATCTCTACATCAGGAATAGTTTACATAAACAAGCACCGTACCACAAACCGTGTATCTATCCTGAAGAATAGACACTTCCTTGACGATAGAGGGCTTGATTAAATAAACTAGAAGATTTTTTGACATCTGTTTGATGCGAACCAATTTTATAAGCCGACAAATTCCCCGCCCAATATGAAAGCATTAAACGAGTTTTATATTACCTGGGTTCTTAAAATTCCCTATAAGGGCAGCCCCTAGAGTTAATTACATCTTAGAGTAAAGTCCTTCACAAAATCTTCACCCAAATGCCCATCCTAAAATCAAAAAGCCCATTCCCCTTAAACTTTCCTAAAAGCCCACTTCACCACATTCAAAAGCCCAAATCTATCCAAAGCCCACATGGCACTTTCCCTCATCATCCATTTAATCAAAATCACCCCTAAGTTTCAAAATCATCAATTAAACCATTCCAAATCAAGCTTCATGCAAATTTTCACCAAAATATCCAAAATTCTTAAAACCCATTTTTATGAAATTGACCCAACCTTTTCCCAAGCCAAATGGAGCCATGAAGCCATGCACAAGCCATATGCAAGTCATGGCAGCCACTTTACACATCACCATGTCATTTTTGGCAAAAGGAGGGAGTCCTTTAATGATTCCCTTAAGGGTGATTTAGCCACTTTCATGACTCCACTAAACCATGCTTAAGCTTAATTGTACTTGGATGGTGACCCTTCCCCACTAATTAAGCTGACCTAAACCACTTTATCTTCGACCTAAGCTAGCCATGGGAAGGTGCACCCAACCCATTTGCATGGGTTGACCAAAATGAGCCAAAATGACCCCTTCCCCTTTCTACTTTGATTCAACCACTTTACACATGTCAAACCTCGATTGAATGCACCAAACCCAGCCACGACCCACCGAACGGGATGGTGACCAATGCCGGCCGGCCGGCCACCGGGCCGCCGGAAAACACCATGGCCGAGAGCTCACATGTGAGCCCGACTTGAAATTCTCACTCGCTGAGCTGCCCCATCCCCGAGTGGCCATTGGAGCTGTTCTTCTCTTGCCAAGAGTAGGCTGATCCCAAGCCCTAACTCTCTACGGGAGGCCCTCCGCCCTCTCCTATTTAAACACCACCCCTCTCGGCCATGAGAGGTGCTGAAAACAAACCTTAAGGAAACTACGCAAAATTGTTCCGGACTCCTCCCCATACACGAGCACTTGATCCCCAGGTGAGATCCCCCTGCCATTTCTTCTCTGTGAGCTCGATTTCGGAGTTGAAATTCCACCCAAAACCGGGACACTTCTCCACGGTGAGCCGATCCCCAAATTGATTGGTTCTACACCTTCACCGGACCGAGGGAAGGTGTCCACCAGCAAAAGCCCCATCTCCGGGCCACCCGAGTTGCTCCGGCCTCCAAGCTTTGTGATCGGGCTTGGTCGAAATCACATCTAGACAATTCACCGGACCAGGAGACTTCATCCGGAGTTCTTGCTGGGATCCAATCGAAGGTGCAACAACTCTCAGATTGAAGCCACACTTCTCTGAGCAAAGGTATGAACTAATTCTTCATCCCGAGCTTCTGGAGATTCTCCATTTTGAATGCTTTAATTTCAATGCATGATAACCGTATAGATGTGTTCGTCTCTTCAAGACGAATCCATAGAGCATAAGAACATGAAAATCCATTGAGTATCGAGTGAGATCTTAGGGATTTAGTGTGGACGGCTCTCGGGTGAGGACGCTCGGGGACGATGAACGGATGCCGTCCATTCGATACACGTGCGGGCGGACGGCTCGGATGGCGTCGGACCGGGAGACGGTAGCGATACGCGCGGGCCCGGAAGTGCCGACTCGGATGGCGGCGTCGAATGGGAGCGCGCCACGCGGCGTTTCGGAGGCTGCCGAGGTTGACGTCGACGCCGCATGGATAAATAGAAAATTAGGGTATTTTTTGATTTATTTAATTCCCTAAACTTCAAAAATTCATAACTTTGTGTAGAAAAATCGAGAAAAATAAAATAAAAATACCCTCTTGCTCGGTGAATAGAGGAGAATAATGTGGAAAAGAAATCATTTAATTTCATCAAGTATTTTATTTTTTATAATTTATTTACTCTCTGCATACTTTTAATTCTCCATGCATGTATACAATTCACCATGGCATGAGACCATAGGGCTTTTGAAGCCTGCGAATTTGGGAACATTCCACGAATTTTCCAAAGTCGAGGCCATCCCTATAAAAAGTTATTGATTTTTCAAATTCATGTTGCTGTTTTGAGTATTTTAATTCCAATAAATAGCATGTTGTGAAATAAATTCTAGGAAAATTTGATGATGTTCCTTATGACCAGAGAACCCCAGAAAAAATAGGTTTTGAGTTAGTTCATTTAAAACAACCCTAATTGGCTTAAACACCCAAAATGGATCTCTAATTAATTAGAGTTAACCATGCATCAAATTGACCTAAAATCAATTCTCCACTGACCTTTAGGGTCAGAGGAACCCACCATAAAAGTTTGAGGTCAATTGGACTTGGTTAGTCCCACTTAATTGGGTTAATTAAGCCGCTTAGTCATTTTAAACTTTAAAAATTCATAACTTTCAAAATACTTTTCAAAAATTCACCAAATTGGTTTTGGAGCCTCTCTGATATCAGGGGAATTTAAGAAAATTAAAATTTCAATTTTCTAAAAAAGTTGATTTTTAATAATATTTTAATATTTTTAATAATTAAAAAATAATAAAAATCACAAAAATAATAAAATTCACCAAAATGTCAAATTTTGAATTTTAATCACTTAGGAACAAACCCCACATTTTTCTTAGGTCTATTTAGTGAAATATTAAATTTTAAAGCCCTAGGGTAATTTTAAAATTAAAAAATGTATTTTCTAGCATTTTCATTAAAATAATTATAATAAATCATAGAAAAATCAGAAAATTGCAAAATTTGATTCTTTGATTTCCTTGATATTAGAGAGATTTTTGAAAAATATAAAATTCATTTTTCAACATTTATTTTATTTTTAAATTAATTAACACTCCAAAACTTAAAATAATTATAATAAAAATAATATAATTCAAAAAATCACAAAAATTGGTCCAAGTGGTCCTCTGGTCATTAGGAATGTCCCCTAATTTTCTTAAGGACAGAAACTTTCCCTTGGTCATGTTATTAAATTTTCCTTGGAAATCTCTATTTTCCACCAAAAATAATTATATAAACAAATTAAATACATAAAAATCACATTTTCTCCTCTCATGTCTTTATTGACATATGAATGAAGTCACATAAAAATTTCAAGTTCATTTGAGTTTAATTTAGTGAGTTATGAAATTATTAAGCTTAAAGGGTAAAATGATAATTAAAATCTTTAATCCTTAATTAAAACTTTTAGGTTTAATAAAAAAATTAACAAGTAAAATATTTGATCCTCCTTTGACTTGGATGATTGAAATTTAAATGATTAAAGGGTAGAAACCCATTAAACAATTTTAAAATGATTAAACTTTAATTAAATAATTGATTAAATTTGGAAGAATAATAAAATTGGAATTATTAAAATAGGGATATTATTAGGGAGAGATTTATTCTTTAATTTAAAAAATTCCCTAAATTAATCATCTCATTAATATTCAATTCTTAATTAAAATGATAACTCAAATTCAAAACATTAAAAGACTTAATCATTAAACTAAAATTAAATTATTAAACTCTTTTAAAAATTTCAATTAAAATTAAAAAAATAAAATTAAATTAAAAATTAAACTAAATTAAGTAAATTAAATTAAATTAAATTAAATCAAATTAAATTAAATTAAATGAAATAAATTAAATCAAATTAAATTAAACTAAATTAAATCAAATCAAATGAATTAAAATTAAATTAAATTAAATTAAATTAAATTAAATTAAATTAAATTAAATTAAATTAAATTAAATTAAATTAAATTAAATCAAATTAAATTAAAATTAAATCAAATCAAATTAAATTAATTTAACATCAAATCAAACTAAATTGAATTAAATTAAATTAAAATTAAAACTCAATTAAATTAAATTAAATTAAATTAAATTAAATTGAATAACAACACTTAAAACAGAAAGAAATTAAATATAAAGCAACTTGAACACTATTCCAAATTTAAACCCTTTAACTTAAATCAAATCATTTGAATACCAATTTACCCTTGAAAGTTTTAGTTATCATAACTCCTAAACGAACATTAAATGAAATGTTACTTCACTTATAGGATATTCAAATGTCCTAGTTCAATCGAGCAAGATAACAACAAAACTTGAATTCTCGGACGATTAATTCATTTGTATAATTAAACCCATTTGGACTTAAAACAATCCTAGAAATATTGAAAAGATGTTTAAGATTCTTCTTAAGCACTTCCTCAATATGATAGGACATTTATAAGAACAATTGAATTTAATTATTCTTTGATGAAGAAAATCGTCTTCAAACAAAAACACAAAGAACCTAGACGTCATAGGAAATGACTAGCTATAGGATTAGGAATTTGGTAGAAAACCATAACCCTTCCCTTAACTTTACCTAGGAAGTTGCTTAAATATTCTAATTGTGTTTTAAGTGCAGCTTGGGATGACGGGAAGACCCTCCGGGTACGCTTTTATTTTATTGCGATTTACTTTCTTGCAATTTACATTATTGCAATTTATTTAATCGCATTGCACTTACTTTTCTTGCATGATAAACAACTGTTGCATGAAAACTCACACCTTTAGGATAGCCCCTAAAACTGAAACCAAAACTAAGTTAAAAGTCATTGCAAGATAAAATTCACCGCAACAACATTTCAAAATATAAAACAACTCAAAATTTAATCACAAACAGAACACAAAACTACAATTACAATTAAATTAAAACGTCTCGTTGGATGATCGGGAATACCTCGGATGATGTAACCTACGTGTTGCTAACGGGATTTCCCACGGTCTAAATGAAAGTGTGGAACTCATTCGAGTTGAGTTTAGCAAATTCATACGGACTAAGTGAATCCGATAAAAATAATGATGCCGGAAGGATGGAACCGTGGGATCTTAACCGGTGTTGTTATAATCAACTTTAAGATTTGTTTTAATTAAAATACTGAAAACACTTGGAAATTAAGATTTTCTCTAAACCAAAACACTTTTCTCATCCCCTGATTTATGACTTCTAAAACTAAACCTCTGCAACAACAAAGGAGCTCGGAGCATGGTGGGCAGCACGGCCATCGTCATCAGCAAAACCTGAGTCTACTTCAGCGAAACTTTCCTAGAATTAAATAACCAAGCCATAAAAATATGCCGACAGTGAGCAACTCACATGGCTTACATGTGGCTTAAGAGTGGCTTCATGGCTCCATTTGGCTTTGGAAAAAGTTGGCTTGGTTTCATGAAAATGGTTTTTTAGGGATATTGGGTACTTTTGATGGAATTTGGATAAAGCCTAATTTGGAATGATTTGATTATTGATTTAGGCTTTAGGGATAATTTCAATTAATGGAGTGATGAAAAGAATGTGTCATATGGGCTTTAGCATGAAGTTTGGGCTTTTAGAAAGGTTTAAGAAAGTGGGCTTTTGGTTTGAAAATAAATTTATGGATGGGAATTTTGTGAAAGATTGGGCCAAACAAATGTTGAGTTTAGCTCATGGATGTGTCATGAGTGATTTGAAGCAAGTTGGGAGTGATTTGGGTTTGAATTGGGTTGAATTTGGGCTTCTTTGGTGAATGGGCCAATATAGGTCAAATTGGGTTAATTTGGGCCAATGTTGGGCTAGGGTTGAAATTGATGTAAAATTAATGTTGGGAAATGTTTATGGGAGTGTTTCAAAGAGGTTTTGACTTTGGTTGGGCTTTGATTTTGGGGTTTGGGCTCATTTGGGTTAGGTTTGGGTTTAGGTCAAAATTGGGCCTTTTAACTTTGGGTTGAATTTGAGTGGGGTTTGGGTCTAAATGTTGGGCAAATCATGTTAGTGTTTTGTTTGTGGGGATGCTAAGGAAGGTTTAGAAAAGATTTGGGGTTAATTGGAGTTGAATTGGGTGAGTTTGGGTTAGTTTTGGGTCATGGGTCCAAATTGGGCTTTAAGGCCAAAAGTGAAATTGGATCCAAATGTCAATCCAATTGGACTTGGATTTGGTCTATATTGGTGTTAGGAATGTTGAATTGAAGTTTAGAATTGAATTGGACCAGAATTTGGGTCAATTGGGTAGGTTTGGTTTGACATTGGGTTCACTTAGGGTTAAAATGGGCCAAATTGGGGGTTTTGACAAAAGTAGGGTAAGTTGACAAAATTGGCCCATGGTGTAGTTAAACAAAATGAAATTGGGAATATTTGGGATTTTTTGGAATTTTCTGGGAATTTTCTGAATTTCTGGATTTTTGGGTCAAGGGGGTATTTTGGGTATTTGGAGGGTATTGGGAGGTTTTTTTTTGGAATTTTTGATATTTTTGGGTATGGATGGTCAATTTGAGTAATTTGGAAATTTTTGGGACTAATTTTGAGGAATTTTGGGTGATTTGGGAATTTTGGAGGATTTCAAGGGTTTTGGGTAGGTTAGGCGGGTGTAGGGTCCCGGGGGTCAAAAATTGAAAATTTGGAAAATTGAAAATTTGGAAAATTGAAGATTAGGTGAATGTTAGTGGAATGAAATCATTTTGGTTGAGCCTTGAAGCCATATCAAGCCAACATGAGCCATGAA
This sequence comes from Papilionanthe hookeriana x Papilionanthe teres, assembly GCA_022702705.1. Taxonomy (NCBI): domain Eukaryota; kingdom Viridiplantae; phylum Streptophyta; class Magnoliopsida; order Asparagales; family Orchidaceae; genus Papilionanthe; species Papilionanthe hookeriana x Papilionanthe teres. Next base: position 43,638,637 of record CM040426.1, on the reverse strand, counting down.
GGGACTCATTTGAGGCATCCAATATGTTGTTCCTAACCCTCTTAGCCAAGGGCTTAGGGGTTAAGGACCATCCATGTGAATCACCTACATGAGTCAGGAGGTCAAGCTGAGTATAGGTGTGTGAAAGTGTAGTGTATAAATGTAGTGTGTGTGTAAGTCAACCCTTCACCAGACCAGGGCCACCTGTGGCGGTCCTAAGGCCAAAGAGTCCTATAGGAACTCATCCTTTAAACTTCCACATTTAATTTCGACCCTCCAGGTGATTAGGGGTCTACAGATCAAGCTTGTGGGGTTTGCGGGGAGTCAAGAGGTGTTTGGACTTCTAAAGGGTAGGTTCCATTTCTAGTCCTCTAAGACAGTCAAAGGAAAAGCCTAAGGCTAGATCCTAAGTACTAAAAGAAGAAGAGAAGACCTCATCAAAAATGAGATCAACACCAATCGAATGTGACACAACTCTCAGATCGAAGCTTCACTTCTCTGAGCAAAGGTATGGACTCACTTTTCTTCCCAAGCTTCCAGAGATTCTCAATTTAGTTTGGGTCAATTTCAATACATGTTTACCGTATGGATGTGTTCGTCTCTTCAAGATGAATCCATAGAGCATAAGAACTCGAAAATCCGTTGAGAATCGAGTGAGAAATTAGAGTTAGAAGGTTGACGGTCACGGGTTCACACCAGTCGTAGACGATGACCAGGAGCCGTCGGATCGCGTGTGTATCGAGCGGACGACCAGGATTGCGCCGGACAGGGTAATGGGACATGAACCGCGGGCCCCTGGAGCGCTGAGTCGGATGGCAGCGCCGAATCAGGAGACAACGCGTGGCCTTTCGGAGCTGCCGAGGATGGCGTGGCGCCGCGTGGATATGTAGGAAATTAGGGCTATTTTCTATTTATTTAATTACCAGAACTTTGAAAATTCATAACTTTGTGTAGAAAAATCCTAAAAATAAAATAAAAATACCCTCTTGCTCAGTGAACAGAGGAGAATAATGTGGAAAAGAAATCATGTAATTTCATCAAGTATTTTATTTTTAATTATTTATTTACTCTCTGTACTATTTCAATTCTCCATGCATATAGGAAATTCACCATGGCATGAGACCATAGGGCTTTTGAAGCCTCTGAACTTGGGAACATTCCCTGAATTTTCTAAGGTCAAAGGCCATCCCTATGAGAAGTTATTGATTTTTCAAATTCATGTCACTGTTTTGATTATTTTAATTCCAATAATTAGTATGTTGAGAAATAAATTCTAGGAAAATTTGGTGATGTTTCTTATGACCAGAGGACCCTAGGAAAAATAATTTTTGAGTTAATTCACTTTGAATAACCCTAATTGGCCTAAATACCCAAAAGCGAACTTTAATTAATTAGGGTTAACCATTCATCAAATTAACTTAAAAACAATTCTCCACTGTCCTTTAGGGATAGGAGAATACCACATAAAAATTTGAAAACAATTGGACTTGATTAACCCCACCAAATGGGTTGATTAAGCCTCTTAAGTAAAAATGGGTAAAATTAAACTTTAAAAATTTATAACTCACAAAATATTTTTAAAAAATTCACAAAATTGGTTTTGAAGCCTCTCTGATATCAGAGGAATTTAAGAAAATTTAAATTGCAATTTTCTAAAAAAGTTGATTTTTTAAGCTTATTTTAATATTTTAATAATTAAAAAATAATAAAAATCACAAAATATTAAAAATCACTAAATGTCACATTTTGAATTCTAATCACTTAGGAACAAACCAAATATTTTTCCTAAGTCCCTAGGGTAAGATATTGAATTTTAAAGGCTTAATGTAAATTTTAATATTAAAAAATGTATTTTCTAACCTTTTCACTAAAATAATTCTAATAAATCAAAGAAAAATTAAAAAAATTATAAAAACTGGTTTCTGATTTCTCTGATATCAGAAAGATTTTTGAAAAATATAAAATTTATTTTTCAACCTTTATTTTATTTTTAAATTAATTAATACTCCAAAACTAAAAATAATTATAATAAATAAAATAAAATTCAAAAAATCACCAAAATTGGTCCAAGTGGTCCTCTGGTCATTAGGAATATCCCATAATTTTATTAAGGATAGAAACTTTTCCTTGGTCATGTTATTGAATTTTCCTTGAAAACCCCTATTTTCCATTAAAAATAATTACATAAATAAATTGAATACAGAAAAATCACATTTTCTCCTCTAATGTCTTAAATGACATGTAAGTGAGGTCACATAAAAATTTTAAGTTCATTTGAGCTTAATTTAGTGAGTTATATAATTATTAAGCTTGAAGGGCAAAATGGTAATTAAAATTTTCAACCTTTAATTAAAGTTTTAGGATTAATCAAAAGGGAAGGATAAAATATGTGATTTTAAACTGATTTTGGATGATTAAAACTTAAATGGTTAAGGGTAGAAACCCACCAATAATTTTAAGAATAATTAAGGTAAACCTTAATTAATTAATTAATTAAATTTGGAAGATTAATAAATTTTTTTGAAATTATAAAGTAGGGATATTATTTAAGAGGATATTTATTCTTTAATTTAAAAATCCCTAAATAAATCACTTCAATAATACGTAATTCTTAATTAAAAGATTAAAATAATAATCCAAATTAAAATTAAATTAAAATTAAATTAAAATTAAATTAAATTAAATTAAAATCAAATAAAATTAAATTAAATTAAATTAAACTAAATTATAAATTATAAATTAAAATTAAATTAAATTAAAATTAAATTAAATTAAAATTAAATTAAATTAAATTAAAATTAAATTAAATTAAATTAAATTAAAATAAAATAAAATTGAAATTAAATTAAATTGAAATTAAATTAAAATAAAATTAAATTGAACTTAAATTAAATTGCAATTAAATTTAATTTAAGGTAAATTAAATTAAAATTAAATTGAATTAAATTAAATTAAAATCATTTAATAACAAACCTAAATGAAATTGTTAAGAATTAAACCTAAAATAACTTGAACACTATTCCAAACTTAAACTAATTTTCTATAATTAAATAAAAATTAAAATTGAATCATTAAGTTTAAATCATCAAAATACTTAACAACTTGATTTGCCCTTTTAAAAGCTCTTATTATTATAACTCTTAAATGAAATATCAAGTAAAGTATTACCTCACTTATAGGATATTCAAATGTCTTAAGTTCACTGAGCAAAAGAATAACATTTAAACTCCCAGATGATTAATTCACTTGTATAATTAAATTCTCTTGGACTTAAAACGATCCTAGAAATATTGAAAAGATGTTTAAAACTCGTCTTAAGCACTTCCTCAATATGATAGGATGTTTATAAGAACAATTGAACTTAATTGTCCTTTGATGAAGAAAATCGTCCTTAAACCAAAACACAAGAACCTAGACGTCATAGGAGATGACTAGCTATAGGATTAGGACTTTGATAGATAACCTAAACCTTTCCCTTAGCTTTACCTAGGTACTTGTTGAAATATTTAAATGCCTTAACATGTGTTTTAAGTGCAGCTTGGGATGACGGGAAGACCCTCCAGGTACACTTTTATTTTAGTGCAATTTACTTTATTGCAAATGCACTTTACCTTTCTTGCATGATAAACAACTGTTGCATGAAAACCAAAACCTTTAGGGTAGTCCCTGAACTGAAACCAAAACTAAATTAAAAATCACTGCAAGATAAAATTCACCGCCACAACATTTCAAAATATAAAACAACTCAAAATTTAATCACAAACAGAACACAAAACTACAATTGCAACTAAATTAAAACGTCTCGTTGAATGATCGGGAATACCTCGGATGATGTAACCCACGTGTTGCTAACGGGATTTCCCATGGTCAAAATGAAAGTGTGGAACTCATTCAGTTGATTTTAGCAAATTCATCTGGACTAAGTGAATTCAATGAAAATAACGGTGCCGGGATGACGGAACCGTGGGATCTTAATCGGTTCTGTTATAATCAACTTTAAGATTTGTTTTAACTAAAACACTAAAAACACTTGGATTTTAAGACTTTTCTAAAACCAAACTCCTCTCTTCTCTTTTGATTACAATCTTTTAAAACTAAACCTCTGCAACAACAAGGAGCTTGGAGCACGGTGGGCAGCACGACCATCTTCGTCAGCAAAACAAACTCTACTTCAGCAAAACTTTCTTAGAGTTAAATAACCAAGCCATAAGATCTCGAGGTAGTTTGCCTAGTGCAACATAAATCCTCAACTCTTCGTTAGGCATTCGCATGATCATGTCATGTAAATTAAGCCCTAATCGGTCTTAGGACTCCGAGGTAGTCGTTTGGTATGACATAAACCCTCATATCTTCGAGGCTATTTGTATGATTTTATCATACAAATATAAGTCCAAATTAATTAAAAGCTGGCAAGATTGAAATATCGGATAATATTAAGATTTTCTTAAATGCGAGCCAAACAATAGGATAGTTTGGGAAGTTGCCAAGATTCTTCTTGGATCTTCGGAGTTCTCCTACTCCTCTTCCATTGCACTCCTGAAAATAATCGTTCTAAATTTGCTCCATTCCCTGTTGAAATTTCCAAAATCCAATCCTTTGAAAACCTTAAACTTTGAAATTCTTGAGAGCAAAGTCATCGATCATTATCGAGAGTTTTCTTAAATGATTCACTTCATTTAAGATGTAATTAACTATAGGGGCTTGCCCTTATAGGGAACTTTAAGAACCCAGGTAATATAAACCCTGTTTAATTCATTTATATTAAGCAGGGGAATTTGTCGGCTTATAAAATTGGTTCACAGACCAAACGGATGTCACAGATCTTCTAGTTTATTTAATCGAGCCCCATCGTTAAGCAGTGTGCCTATTCTTCGGGATGAATACACGGTTTGTGGTGCGGTGCTCGTTTATATAAACTATTTGGGATGGAGATCGGTTTGATTTCATATCTTAAAATTTTTCAAATTTAAAATTATTTTCAAAATCAAATACTGCTTTTCAAATTATATAATTAAATTAAACTAAAAATTCGCCGACAATTTTTGTAGGCGACCTTCTTTTCAAAATACAACACTCAACTTAAAAATAATATCGACATTATCTTTCTCCTTGTTAAGAGAATTAAGTGAATAAATAATTAAATTATTTAGAATTATATTGTGCCATATAGGAGCATTCCTACTCTTTACCCTTTGGTCCAGGTGCAAAGAACATGGACTAGTCCTATGTTTGGTTACTAAATCTGCAGCTAGGCTGGGAGGATACTGGCTGCCACTTCAGAGCTCCCACGTTCCCCTCGCCTGAGGGCTAACATCTACACTTCAGCTCCCAAACGATAGGATCAAATTGAATATTTTAGTCTGTCACACTAAAATGTACAATTCTATGCCCGATAATTAATATTTCCCTATTTATTTGCACCCTCCTTCCAAGGCTTTGAATCTCGGATGTAATCTTTACTATAGTTGATAATTCAACATATATTAATAATTCAATTCGCTAAATTATAAGTAAATTAAGATTTAAGTAAAATATTATCACAATTTTATTTAATATTTTTAGGCACAACTGATTTAATTCTTTATTTCACCAAATCTCAACAACAAGGAGAATGACAAAGAAAACTACTCAGAATGTATAGAAAGAATAACATAAAACTTGGATTTCATTTAAAGTTATAAAATAATAAACAAAAAAACTTATCTCGAATCTTCTCCCAAGCATACTCCTTGAAGTTCCTTTAACTCTTCATTCTTATACAACACACTTAATTAAAAAGACTCACCAAGACACTCAATAAAACACTAACTCTCACTAAATACACTACTAGAGAACACACTACGACTACAATTTTGGCCTAAATTCATCTATATTTAATATGGAAGGAATATATCCAAAGTTTGCTTAAGCATCTCTTCAAAAAGAGTCCGGATTCAATGTATTTGGCCTTAACCGACATTCTCGCCGTCGGCGGACTCGATCTCGCCGTCGGCAGGCTTCTAGAACAATAACTAACCGCTAAGGCTCGCTGTCGGCGGGCTCGATCTCGCCGTCGGCGGGCTCCTTTATAATATATTCAAAACTTTCGAAAAAATCTCGCCATCGGTGGCTTATTCCTCGCCGTCGGCGGGATAGTTCAATTTTCATCTATTTTAGTCCTTTTTGTTCCAGTTTCTCTCCTTTTTGCTCTTTTTGCTCCCGTTACCTATAAATCTTCATTCCTGTAATAAAACATAAAAATACCTTTCTTTACAGTGCAATTTCATATAAAATTGGTATAAATTTCTTAATACATTTTCTTGTGGTCAAAATCCCCCAAACTTAACTATTACTTGTCCTCAAGTAATCTTGATACTGCATAAAAGTAATGATTATTTGTAGTAAAGTTTTAATTCAGAATTACTATGAATTTGATTTAAATAAATATTATAGTAAAGTTTATTAGAAATATTTTTAGACAATTAAACTAATTCTATAGATATAAGGCTATTTGGATATTAAGTTTTAAGAGTTCTAGTCTTCTATTTATTTCAAGAATCACTATATTCTGTAATATTAAATTACTTAGGATATTCAGATGATAGGAATCTCATGAAAATACTACTTAGTAAAATACTAATCCATATATATAAGTTCGGAAATGTAACTGAGTTTACCATTTAGGTTGATTCAAATGAAGCTAATTTTTGATAAGGCATCTCCTCAAGCTTCTCCTCACTTATATATATATATATATATATATATCTTTTTTTTCTGGATTGATTTTCAATCCTTTTTTTCTTTTCTTTTTCAAGTGAGGATCACTATTTTTGGTTAGCCTGTTAATAATTTTGAACTTCATTTTCCTCTTCCTAAATTTGAAACTTGAAACATTTACTTACCTTATATGTATTTCAAAGTTTTTACTTCATTTAGTTTCAATCTTTTCTTTCTCAACTAAATATCTTAGAATTTAATATTTTAAAATATAGTTTTCCTTACTTTAAATAGTTAACTATATTCTTATCCTTTATTCCAAATATCTTAATCTACAAAATTGGTTAATTATTAAAAGTATTTCTTTTAACTTTCTATAATAATTAAATAAATTAATTCTAATTTACTGAATTAAAATTACTACAGAAAATCTGTTATATAAATTTTTGAAAATATAAATTGAGAACAATTTAATAATTTAATTTGTGTTTTTCCCTCTCCCAGACTTAAAATTTTCTATCTATTTATATTGGGTGAAAAGAAAATAAACTGTAAATTTAAATCATACCTTCGTGCTTTAGGTATCTGTCCTTTTTGAAGTTCTGCAGGTTCTTTTCATCACTTAATTACCTGTATTGTTAATAACTTTCTACACATACATAATATCAAAGAAATTCCTGGGTAAAGAAGTTTTGAAATAAGTACAACTACTAACACAATTTATACTACAACATAACACAACATCCACATACATTTCACTAATCTAGTTTCAGAGTTACAATCATGAATTTAAATATTTAAAATTTAAAATGCCAGACAAATTTAACTTGTACAACAATATTAAAATGTCTTACACAACATAAAAATCAAAGTTCATAAACTAAACATCAATACTGAATCTAAGAAAACAAACAAACAATCACATATCATAAATATCTAATCAGAAAATCTAATCATCAAGGTTAAAATCCCAAGCAATATCTTCATCTCCTTATTTCGCAGGTGGAGTAGGTTGGTAGTGAGTATAACGAGGGCACTCAGGAAATATAACATCAGGTTCTCCTCTCCGATAACGATTCTCAGCATCATAATAGGCTATTTCAAACTCAGAATGTCTCTGGAGATAATCGCTGTCATAATCGTGCCTTCGCTCCAAGCCTCCAATTCTCTGATCTATATGTTCCAATTTTTCTTCAATCTTTTCAAAGCTTTTTCGCTGCAGAGTCATTTCGTTCATCAAATCATGAAGGGTAGGAGAACTATAGGTAGGAGGATCATAACTGGTAGAGGGAATATCCCTACTAGTTGAAGGTACATAACTCCTAGTCCCAGATCTCCATCCTTCGTGGGACTCATAGGTTTTTATATTAGCCTGGGTAATGGGTTTCATAGGTTCAACCCATTCCTCATCATCTCTAGCCTCTACTCCAGACAATTGGCAGAGTGCATAAATTAGATCAGGATATCCTAGTCCTCCTCCACTTTCACTTCTTGCAGTGGCTAATATATTCTTATAAATAATACTCCCCCCATTAATACTTCTTTGGTTCCGAATACAGAAATTCAAAACTGCTCTATCTCTTATTACTTCACTATGGTGATAGGTAGGTAACAAAGTAGAATAAATAAAATAGTGCCAAGCCTTAGATGTTGCATTTAACATATACAGAGGAAAGTTTACCCGTTTACGTTGCTTAATCTTCCAAATTCCTTTCCCATCAGTGAGAAAGTTGATTATCTCTTCCAGCGGTCCTTCCATTGTTCGAAATGTATTGTATTCGCTGGTATGTAGATCTCATATTTCGTAGAAAGAATTGATACGTGCAGCATTAAGATCGACTAAAAATCCTCTAACCTTTATTGGTGTATCATCTATTACAGTCAGGTTGGCATAAAATTCTTTCACGACTTCGACAACGTACTCTATTCATTGTATAACAGAAATTCTCCCATCTTCTCTCTCTTATCGTTCGTTCCACTTCTCCTCCTGGATTTTTAAAGACTCTATCTTGAATGCACTTTCTTGCTTTGATATTGAGGTTCTATGTTGATTGTGCTCTAGCATTCATGAATCGCGTTTCATCAAAATCCAGTCGCCTTTTCTGTCTCGGATCCATTTCTCGATCTATCAAATTTATAAAAATCTCAACTTATTTCCAAAATAATACTAGAATGGCTTCCAAAGGTGACTTAAAACAATCTAAATCGAATTCCATGAACTTCTTCCAAGTCTTTTTTTCACATTTTCAATTTTTTCAAAATTCCTCAATGTGAAATAAATTCATGGTGAAAACCAAAACTTTTTACATATGAGGGAAGCTCTTACCAAGGGAAGATAAAATCCGGTGTCAAAATATGCTGATAATGCTCCAAATCCAAAATCTCTCAAGCCTTAGGTCGATTTTTTGAAGTTTGAGGAAGGGGACGATGAATAGTGACAGTTGACAGGTCAAAATAAAGTATTTTTTGGGATCTCGCTGTCAGCAAGAAAAATCTCGCCATCGGCGAGCTAATTAATTCAAATAGGCCTAAAGTTTCTAGAAAATCTCGCCGTCGGCGGGCTTAATCTTGCTGTCAGTGGGATTTTCCAGAATTTAATATTTTCAATATTTATATTATTTTCAATTCATATTAAGCCTCGTTTAATGTCCGATCAATTTATTAAATATGTTTTATTGTGATTAGATTCTATTTTAACACATAAATTTACACAACACAAAATATCATAACTTTATATATGAAATCCAGGTGATTACAATATTCACACACTACATTACTAACAAAGTACTTTTAAAATCTTAATACACACAATTCATCATCGCAATCCAAACTACAATACTCAAAACACTGAGACTAAACAAACAACACATAATCTCATCTAGACTGATATTAAATATCAAAAGCGCAAATTACATTACAAACTAAATTCCAACTAACTTAACACACAAATGAATACGAATAAATATCTTCTACTCATCAGGATCTGTACTAATTTCATCTCTGATATCTCCGATAGAACGTAAGTGCACGAACAGATTGTATAAAGGCCTGTAAGGAAATTCTTCTGTAGAATCTTCTTCAATCCATCCTTTCCTTCTCAAAAGCCGTATGAAACTAGCCTCAAGATGTCCGGAATGATCAAAGTGCTCCTTCATTCTCCAGTCAATATGATCAAATAAATCAGAGATATTGTTAATTGAATTCATCACATTTTGTACCTCTTTCTCCAATCCTTTGAGTTTCCATAAGATCAGATTAGTTTTATCAGTAAAGGGCCTGATTGAAAGATTGTTTTGAGAAGCTTGATCCGCAATAATGGTTGTCTCATTATCGTTATCCAAAGTAGGAAACATATCAGTTGGGTCTAAAGGTTTCCAAGGCAAAAGTACCTTTTCCCAGGCTTCATAAGAAACTTGGTACTGACTACATAATGCAAAAATTGTTGAAGGATGTCCAAGCCCATGAATCGATCCATGCACAATCAGGCCTAAGGTAGACTTCACAATAATAGATCCAACGTCGATGGGTAATCCCGCTTGAATACAATAATTTAAAATCACACACTCCTTAGAAAGTTTATTTACCCTCATAGTGGGTAATAATTTTGAAGAAATAAAGAAGTTCCAGTGTTTAGAGATGGGGTTTAGAAGTGATGCAGAAAAGCTAACGTACCCGTCTTCTCGTATTTCCCAATCTTCTGATTCATCAGTCAAATATCGGTAGATCTCATTCATATTATATCTTGTAGGAATGAAATTGGAATAGTGTCAAATAGGTGTATTCTCAATTGAATATAACTCATTAATTCTTGAAGGAGTAAAAGTTATCCATCTACCTCACACATATACGCTTCCATTGTTGATTCCATGAAGATTGGAGTAGAAATCTTTGACTACGGGGATGACTACTGCAGAAGTTGTATAGCATAATACCTCTCAACATCGTCACACGATCATTTCCTTCATAGGTGTTGTCGAATTCTCCACTCTTCTATTGACGAATCCTCTTTCTTTAATGAATCTCTTCTTCATCATAACTTTATTGAATATCCACTGGGCCTCATAACTGACAAAATTTCTTCGATTGAACACTCGGGATTTAGTGATTTCAAGTGGATTGGATGCCATAATACTATGTTTTTGTGGGGTTTCAATTCATTTCTAGGAAGTAAAAGGTAAAGAATTCGAGTTCTAGGCGTTTTTTAAAGAGTTAAAACACGTAGAATTGTCAAAACCCGCCAAAATAACTCCCTAAACTACTCTTTCAACTATCTCGCCGTCGACGACAACAATCTCACCGTCGACGGGATAGTTATTAATATAAACTGAATTAAGCACATAGATCTGACCGTCGGTAGGGTCGATCTCGCCGTCGGCGGGCTAAGGCATAATTGCCCAATTTCGCTCTGGTCCGAATATTTTCCAATTTCTTCTATTGATCCAATATTGTGATGATTATAAAGATAAATATGACTAGTAGAATTAATTTTATACCATAAATAATAATAAATCAAGAAAAATATATTATAATTAAAGACTTCTATGGGTTGCCTCCCATAAAGCGCTTGGTTTAGCGTCGTTAGCCCGACCTATTCAGGTTAATAATCAGGTTGACTGAGCATTAAAACCTCTTTAAAATTTGGTCTTCTTCCTTCAAAATAAGGTTTTAATCTGTGTCCATTTACTTTAAATTTGTGTCCAGTCTTTGGATCTTCAATTTCTACAGTTCCGTATGTAAATATTTGAATTATAGTGAAAGGTCCTAATCATCGAGATTTCAATTTCCTAGAAAATAATTTCAATCTTGTATTATAAAGTAAAACTTCTTGTCCTGGTTCAAAATTTTTTTGGGTAATCTTCCAATCATGCCATAATTTCATTTTCTCTTTATAATTCTATCGTTATTATAGGATTCATTTCCTAATTCTTCTAATTCATTCATCTGTAATAATCTCTTCTCACCAGCTTCTTTTAAATTATAATTAAATTCTTTAATCGCCAGTACGCTTTGTGTTCTAATTCTACTGGTAAGTGACAAGTCTTTCCATAAATAAGCCTGTAAGGAGTCATTCAAATCGGAGTTTTATAAGCAGTCCTGTAAGCCCATAATGCAGTGTCTAGTCTTGTAGACCAATCTAATCTATTAGGGTTTACAGTTTTTTCTAAAATTCATTTAATTTCTTGATTATAAACTTCAGCTAGTCCACTGGTTTGTGGATGATAAGCAGTTGATATTTTATGAATAATGTTAAATTTTTCTACTAATTTATGAATATATTTTTTCCTAAAATGGGATCCTCCATCAGTGATAATCACTCTCGACATTCCATATCTTGTGAAAATATTTTTCATTAAAAATTTTGAAACACTCTTAGCATCGCAACGAGATAAGGCTTGTGCTTCTATCCATTTAGAAACATAATCAACAACAACTAATATATATGAGTTTCCAAATGAAGGAATAAATGGTCCCATGAAATCTAATCCCCAAACATAAAAAATTTCAACTTCTAATATAAAATTCAGAGGCATTTCATTTCTTCTAAATATATTACCTACTCGTTGGCATTTATCACAAGTTTTTATATATCTATAAAAATCTTTAAATAGAGTAGGCCAATAAAATCCAGATTGTAAAATTTTATAAGTAGTTTTATCCGTTCCAAAATGTCTTCCAAATTCAGAATCGTGACATTTTTGAATAATCTGTTCAGTTTCTTCATAAGGCACACATCTTCTAATAATTAAATCCTTATATTGCTTATATAAATATGGTTCATCCAAAAAATATGTTTTAGCATCATGAATGAATTTTTTCTGTTGTTGCAGAGTTAGCATGGGTGGTAAAATATCATTTACAATATAATTAACTATATCAGCATACCATGATATTTTCCACTCATTTATATTATAAAGTTGTTCGTCAGGAAAATTGTCTGTAATTTCATTATCAATGTAAGATAATTCACAATATTCTAGTCTTGATAAATGATCTGCAATTTGATTATCAGTTCCCTTTCTATTAATTATTTCAAAATCAAATTCTTGCATCAGTAATATCCATCTGATTAATCTTGGTTTGGTATCCTTCTTTTGAATTAAATATTTGATAGCAGAATGATCAGTATGCACAATACATTTAGTTTCAATTAAATAAGATTTAAATTTATCAAAAGCATTTACAATTGCTAATAACTATTTTTCTGTAACTGTATAGTTGATTTCAACATTATTGAGAGTTTTACTAGCATAGTATATAACTTTAAAAATTTTATTATACCTTTGTCCAAGAACAGCTCCTATAGGATAATCACTAACATCACACATAAGTTCAAATGATTTCTCCCAATCAGGTGAAACTATTATAGGTGCTGTGATTAATTTATCTTTTAATATTTTAAAAGCATTTAAGCATTCTGTAGTAAATTCAAATTTCTTGTCCTTTTCTAAAGTTGGCATAGAGGTTTAGTAATTTTTGAAAAATCTTTTATGTAACGTCATTAAAATCTGGCATGTCCAAGAAAACTTCTTACCCCTCTCACTGTAATAGGAGGTGGTAATTTAGCTATAACTTGAATTTTTGCAGGGTCTACTTCCATACCATTTTCTGAAATTTTATGCTCTAATAAAATTCCTCCTGCAACCATAAATTGACATTTCTCCCAATTTAGAACTAAGTTAGTTTTTTCGCATACCTCTAAGACTTTTTCAAGATGATCCAAGCATGTGTCAAATGATGTTCCAAATACAGAGAAATCATCCATAAATACTTCTATTTCATCATCGATTAACTTTCTAAATATAGATATCATACATCTCTGGAATGTTGCAGGTGCATTACATAATCCAAAAGGCATTCTTCGAAAAGCAAATGTTCCATAAGGACTGGTAAATAAAGTTTTCTCTTGATCCTCAGGAGCAATTGGAATTTGATGATAACCGGTTGTTGACCTCATTTTTGATGAGGTCTTCTCCTCTTCTTTTTAGTACTTAGGATCTAGCCTTAGGCTTTTCCTTTGACTATCTTAGAGGACTAGAATTGGGACCCACCTTTTAGAAATTCAAACCACTTCTTAACTCCCTACAAACTCTACAAACTTGACTGTAGACCCATAATCACCTAGAGGGTTGAAATTAAATATGGAAGTTTAAAGGATGAGTTCCTATAGGACTCTTTGGCCTTAGGACCGCCCACAGGTGGCCCGGTCCAGTGAAGGGCTGACTTACACACACACTACATTTATACACTACACTTTCACACACCTATACTCAACTTGACCTCCTGACTCATGCAGGTGATTCACTTGGATGGTCCTTAACCCGTAAGCCCTTGGCTAAGAGGGTTAGGAACAACAATGTGGATACCTCAAATGAGTCCCTTCATGGCTCATGTGGACTTGATATGGCTTCATGGCTCAACCAAAATGATTTTATTCCACTTATATTCACCCAATCTTCAATTTTCCAAATTTTCAATTTTTGACCCCCAGGACCCTACACTCGCTTAGCCTACCCAAAACCCTTGAAACTACCCAAATTTCTCAAAAATTTCCAAATCACCCAAAATTCTCCAAAATCATTCCAAAACATTCCCACATTACTCAAATTGATCATTCATAGCCAAAAATACCAAAAATTCCAAAAATACCTCCCAATACCCTCCAAATACCCAAAATACCCCTCTTGACCCAAAAATCCAAAAATTCAGAAAATTCCCAGAAAATTCCAGAAAATCCCAAATATTTCCAATTTCATTTTGTTCAACTACACCATGGGCCAAGTTTGTCAATTTACCCCACTTTTATCAAAACCCCCAATTTGACCCATTTTAACCCAAAGTGAACCCAATGTCAAACCAAGCCTACCCAATTGACCCAAATTCTGGTCCAATTCAATTCTAAACTTTAGTTCAACATTCCCAACACCAATCTAGACCAAATCCAAGTCCCATTTGGTTGACATTTGGATCCAATTTCACTTTTGGCCTTAAAGCCCAATTTGGACCCATGACCCAAACCTAACCCAAACTCACCCAATTCAACTCCAATTAACCCCAAATATTTTCTAAACCTTCCTTAACATCCATACAAACAAAACACTAACATGATTTGCCCAAGATTTAAGCCAAAACCCCACTTAAATTCAACCCAAAACCAAAAAGCCCAATTTTGACCTAAACCCAAACCTAACCCAAATAAGCCCAAACCCCAAAATCAAAGCCCAACCAAAGTCAAAACCTATTTGAAACACTCCCATAAACATTTCCCAACATTAATTTTACATCAATTTCAACCCTAGCCCAACATTGGCCCAAGTTAGCCCACTTTGACCTATATTGGCCCATTCACCAAAGAAGCCCAAATTCAACCCAATTCAAACCAAAATCACTCCCAATTTGCTCCAAGTCACTCATGACACATCCATGAGCTAGACCCAACTTTTGTTTGGCCCAATCCTTCACAAAATTCCCATCCATAAATCTATTTTTAAACCAAAAGCCCACTTACATGAAACCTTCCTAAAAGCCCAAATTTCATGCTAAAGCCCATATGACAAATTCTTCTCATCATACCCTTAATTAAAATTAATCCCTAAGTTTGAAAATTCATCATGAAACCATGCCAAATTATGCCCCATACAAATTCCCATCAAAATACCAACATTTTTCTTAAATCCATTTCCATGAAATTGACCAAGCTTTTCCCCAAGCCAAAGACAGGCCATGAAGCCACATGCAAGCCATGGACAAGCCACATGAAGCCATGGAAGGTTTGACATGTGATCAAGCCATTAATGGCAAAAGGAGGAGCCTCTTTTAAGCCCCCTTAAAAAGGTTTTAACCCTTTTAATGCTTCACCTTAATCCATGATTAATCAAAATA
This sequence comes from Papilionanthe hookeriana x Papilionanthe teres, assembly GCA_022702705.1. Lineage (NCBI taxonomy): Eukaryota > Viridiplantae > Streptophyta > Magnoliopsida > Asparagales > Orchidaceae > Papilionanthe > Papilionanthe hookeriana x Papilionanthe teres. The sequence goes on along the minus strand of CM040426.1, from coordinate 43,623,082 downwards.
TTCATGGATGGTGACTTCTCTACCCTTTTCAAGCTGATTCACTCGATCCTCCCTCAGCCTCAAATCAGCCATGGAAGGGTGCACCAAACCCAAAATGGTGGGTTGACCCATTTGGACCCAAAATGAGCCTCTACCCATACCCTTTTGATCCAAACCCTTTACACATGTCCATGGCCAATTGATTGCACAAACCTCCAGCCCGACCCACCGGACCCGAGGGTGACCCATGCTCGCCGGCCGACCGCTCGGGTCGCCGGAAAACACCATGGCCGAGACCTCGGGAGGAGCCAAACTTTGGAATTCCACCTTGCTCGAGCCGCCCCATGCCCAATGGCCACCATGGCTCGTTCTTCCCATGCCTGAGCACGGCGATCCCAACCCTTGGCCATCCCCTGCGAGGCCCTCCGGCCACCTCTATTTCGAACCCGACCCCCTTACGGCCATGGAAGAGAGTTGCACAAACCTTGCCGAAACTCTGCCAAAATTGTTCCAAACCCTTCTCCATCCTTAGAGCAGTTGATCCCCAGTTTCAATTTGCCCTAATCCCCACCGACGTAATCCAATTTCTCAGCCGAAATTTCACCCAAAACCAGGACACTTTGCCACGGTGAGCGAATCCTCAAATTGATCTGGTCCTACACCTTCACTGGACCAAGAGGAGAAGTTTCCCATCGAAAGCCCCATCTCTAGGCCACCCAGGTTGCTCCGGCCTCCAAGCTTTGTGATCGAGCGTGGTCGAAATTCTACCTAGGCAATTCACCGGACCGGGAGACTTCATCCGGAGCTTCGCCGGGATCCAATCGAAGGTGAAACAACCCTCAGATCGAAGCCACACTTCTCTGAGCAAAGGTATGGCCTCACTCTTCTTCCCGAGCTTCTGAACATTCTCCATTTTCATTGAGTCAATTTTATACCACATAAACCGTATAGATGTATTCGTCTCTTCAAGATGAATCCATAGAGCATAAGAACACGAAAATCCATTGAGTATTGAGTGAGATATTAGGGATTTAGTGTGGACGGCTCTCGGGTGAGGACGCTTGGGGACGATGAATGGATGCCGTCCATTTAATACACGCGCGGACGGACGGCTCAGATTAGGTCGGATCGGCAGATGATACGCGGAAGGTGGGACCCGGGCTGCTGACTCAAGAGGCGGCGTCGAATGGGAGTGCGCCACGCGTCACTTCGGAGAGGCTAAGGTTGACGCGGCGCCGACTCGGATAAATAGAAAATTAGGGATTTTCTGATTTATTTAATTCCCTAAACTTCAAAAAATCCATAACTTTGTGTAGGAAAATCAGAAAAATAAAATAAAAATACCCTCTTTCTCAGTGAACAGAGGAGAATAATGTGGAAAAGAAATCATTTAATTTCATTAAGTATTTTATTTTTAATAATTTATTTACTGTCTGCATTATTTTAATTCTCCATGCACATAGGAAATTCACCATGGTATGAGACCATAGGGCTTTTGAAGCCTCTGAATTTGGGAACATTCCCCGAATTTTCCAAAGTCAGAGGCCATCCCTATGAGAAGTTAATGATTTTTCAAGTTCATGTTACTGTTTTGAGTATTTTAATTCCAATAATTAGCATGTTGTGAAATAAATTCTAGGAAAATTTGGTGATGTCTCTTATGACATGACGGACCTTAGGAAAAATAGGTTTTGAGTTAACTCATTTAAAATAACCCTAATTGGCTTAAACACCCAAAATAGATCCCTAATTAATTAGAGCTAACCATACATCAAATTGACTTGAAATCAATTCTCCACTGACCTTTAGGATCGGAGGAACCCACCATAAAAATTTGAAGTCGATTGGACTTTAGCCCTACTAAATGGGTTGATTAAGCCATTTAATCGATTTAAATTTCAAAAATTCATAACTTTCAAAATACCTTTCAAAAATTCACCAAATTGGTTTTTGAGACTCTCTGATATTAGGGGAATTTAAAAAAATTAAAATTTCATTTTTCTAAAAAATTTGATTTTTTGTATTATTTTAATATTTTAATAATTAAAAAATAATAAAAATCATAAAAATAATAAAATTCACCAAAATGTCACATTTTGAATTTTAATCACTTAGGAACAAACCCCATATTTTTCTTAGGTCTATTTAATGAGATATTAAATTTTAAAGCCCTAAGATAATTTAAAAATTAAAAAAATACATTTTTTTGGCATTTTCACTAAAATAATTATAATAAATCATAGAAAAATCAGAAAATTGCAAAAATTGATTCTCTGATTTCCTTTATATCAGAGAGATTTTTGAAATATATAAATTTCATTTTTCAACCTTTATTTTATTTTTTAAATTAATTAATACTCCAAAACTTAAAATAATTATAATAAAAATAATATAATTCAAAAAATCACCAAAATTGGTCCAAGTGGTCCTCTGGTCATTAGAAATGTCCCATAATTTTCTTAAGGACAGAAGCTTTCCCTTGGTCATATTGTTAAATTTTTCTTGGAAATTCCTATTTTCCACTAAAAATAATTATATAAATAAATTAAATACCGAAAAATCACATTTTCTCCTCTCATGTCTTTATTGCCATATGAGTGAAGTCACATAAAAATTTCAAGTTCATTTGAGCCCAATTTAGTGAGTTATGAAATTATTAAGCTTGAAGGGTAAAATTGTAATTAAAATTTTAACCCTTAATTAAAACTTTAGGTTTAATAAAATTAACAAATAAAATATTTGATCTTAATCTGATTTGGATGATTGAAATTTAAATAATTAAAGGGTAGAAACCCATTAAACAATTTAAAATAATTAAAATAAACCTTAATTTAATAATTGATTAAATTTGGAAGAATAATAAAATTGGAATTATTAAAATAGGGATATTATTATTAGGAAGAGATTTATTCTTTAATTTAAAAAATCCCTAAATTAATCATTTCAATAATATTTAATTCCTAATTAAAAATGATAACTCAAATTTAAAATTTTAAAATGTTAAAGGACTAATCATTAAATTAAATTAAAAAGTTAAATTCTTAAACTCTTTTTAAATTTTCAATTAAATTAAAATTAAAAATAAAATTAAATTAAAGATTAAATTAAATTAAATCAAATAAATTAAATTAAATTAAATTAAATTAAATTAAATTAAATTAAATTAAATTAAATAAATTAAATTAAATTAAATTAAATAAATAAATTAAATTAAATTAGATCAATCTAAATTAAATTAAAAAATATTAAATTAAAGATTAAATTAAAAAAATCAAAACAAATTAAATCCAATTAAATTAAATTAAATTAAATTAAATTAAATTAAATTAAATTAAATCAAATTAAATAAATAAATTAAGTTAAATTAAATTAAACTAAATTAAATTAAAAAAAATTAAATTAAATTAAATCAAATTAAATTAAATTAAATTAAATTAAATTAAATTAAATTAAAATTAAATAAAATTAAGTTAAATTAAAGGAAATTAAATCAAATTAAACTAAATTAATTTAACATCAAATCAAACTGAATTGAATTAAATTAAATTAAAATTAAAATTAGATTAAATTAAATTAAAGTTAAAAGAAATTGAATTAAATAACATTACCTAAGACATAAAGAAGTTAAATATAAAACAACTTGAACACTATTCCAAATTTAAACCCATTAACTTAAATTAAATCATTTGAACACCAATTTGCCCTCGAAAGCTTTGGTTATTATAACTCCTAAACAGAACATTAAATGAAATGTTTCTTCACCTATAGGATATTCAAATGTCCTAGTTCACTGAGCAAGATAACAACAAAACTTGAATTCCCGGACGATTAAATCATTTGAATATCCTGTGTATATAGATTGAAGGACTAATTCCTTTAATATCTGCTAAGGTCCAACCAAAAGTTTTCTTATACTTCTTTAATGTGTCTAGAAGTTTTTGCTCTTGTGATTTGGTTAGATGAATTTATCCACTTTTACTAACACATCTTCAATAACTCCTTTAGGATATCTCACTGAATGATCAGTTAACTAAAGAGTTACTGAAGTAGGTGAGACTTCTCCCAATCCTAATCTTTTAAAAATTGATAGAGGCATAAGATTTATGCTGGCTCCTAAGTCACATAAAGCTTTTCCATAAAATTTTTCTCCAATAGCGCAAGGTATAGTGAAACTACCAGGATCTTTAAATTTCTCAGGAAGCTTTTTCTGAATAATTGCACTACACTCTTCGCTAAGTGCAACAGTTTCATTATCTATGAATTTTATTTTTTTATTTAAAATATCTTCTATAAAAGGAATGTTTACCATTAATTTCTTCAGGATTTGAAGAAATTAAGAAAATTATTTATCTTTTTTATGTTGTTTTAGTCGCCGAGGAAATGGTGGTAGTAGTTTTTCTACAGAAATTTCATAGGTATTAGTGGATATTCTAAATTTTTATGTTGTTGATCCTTCTCTTTTTCAGTTTCCACTTTCTCTTTCTCACTTTCCGTTTCTTTCTGTATTCTTGTTTCTAACTCTTTTCCACTTCGTAACTGTATCGCTTTAATTTGTTCTTTTCCTTGATCTTTAGGATTTATTTCCACATTACTAGGAAAAGTTCCAGGAATTCTATTATTAACTGCAGTAGTGATATGTCCAAGTTGAGTTTCAATATTTTTAATTGCAGTTCCTTGATTTTGTAATTGGTTTCCTTGAATTTGTAACTGATTACCTTGATTTTGCAAATGGCAACCCATATTTAATATTAATTCTTCCATAGATAACTTCTTATCCTTAAATTGAGAGTTATTATTAAATCCAGGTGGATAAGAAGGTTTATAATTAGAATTTCCTTGGTTAGATGGATTTCCTAATGGGTTTATAGAGTTGTTCATCCATTGCTGATTAGCAGAGTTGTTATTCCAATTAAAATTTGGATGGATCTTCCAACCAGGGTTATAATAATTTGCATAAGGATTATTGGGTCTATTATTAATAGCATTTAAAGTTTCATATGACGATTGAGCATTTATAAGTTGTCCAGATGAATTTTCTTCTATTATATTAGGAGAATAATTCATTCCAAAATGATCTAATTTCTTGGATATAACAGCAATTTGAGAAGCTAACATAGAAATTGCATCAGAGTCATGTATACTGGCTATTTTTTTAGGATTTAACCTTTTATAAGGCCATTAAAAATTATTGGTAGCCATTTCTTCAATTAATGAATAAGCCTCATCAACTGGTTTGGACATTAATGATCCTCCAGCATAATAGATCTAAGAGATCCTACTAATCCATTATAAAAAGTTTGTATAATTAACCAATCTGGTAATGCATGATGTGGACATTTCCTAAGAAGATCTTTAAATCTTTCCCAAGCTTTGTATATTGATTCTCCGTCAAACAGATTAAAAGAAGTTATGTCATTTCTAAGCTTTGCAGTTTTTGAAGGAGGAAAATATTTGGATAGAAATTTTTGTGATAATTCTCCCCAAGTTTTAATAGATCCAGGTGCTAAAGAATTTAACCACATCTTAGCCTTATCCCTTAAAGAAAAAGGAAAAAGCCTAAGTCTAACATCATCATTAGATACCCCGTCATATTTAAAAGTAGCACATAGTTCTAAAAAACTAGCAAGATGTAAATTAGGATCTTCGTTTGGTGAACCACTAAATTGATTATTCTGTACCATTTGGATAATTGCAGGTTTAAGCTCGAATGAATTAGCATCTACATCAGGGTTTTGGATAGTTAAGTGAATTTCATCTAATGTAGGGTTAGCGTAATCTCTTAAAGGTCTTAGTTGGTTTATATTTTCAATTTTTGGATTGTTTGTCATTTGAGTTAAGTTTATAATTTCTCTTTTTTGTTTTCTAATTCTTTTAATAGTGCGCTCTAATTCTGAATCGTAAGGGATTAAACTTTCGGTTCCAAATTTACGCATACAATTTTTAAGTAGATTTAAAAAATATTCCGTTACTCTAGTAATTATCTTTAATAATTATTTTATTAATTACCTTTAATAATTGCTTTACTTCCCCACAACGACGCCAAAAACTTGACAACCTCGGGGGAGAGCAGGGCAGAAAGTGAAGGGTGTATATGTTGGTTAAGCTTTTATAAATGTTATAAATGTTTTTCAAAGTAAAATAGCAATTGTGCTCCCTCCCCTTTTATTAACGCAAGTATACGTATCGTTCAAGTAATAAAGAGCTCTAATGCAGTCCTAGATATCGATCCCACAAGGAAGTTAGAGACTTAAGGAATAATTTCAACAAATGTAATTACTAATTTAGTAAACGGAAATAACGAATGTTTATACTAAACTCTATTTCTTAAAGATTAAATAAAAGATTATAATTTTGAAAAGTATCTTTTTCCTTGTTAAGAGAATTAAGTGAATAAATAATTAAATTAGTTAGAATTATATTGTGCCAAATAGGAGCATTCCTATTCTTTACCCTTTGGTCCAGGTGCAAAGAACATTGACTAGTCCTATGCTTGGTTACTGAATCTGCGGCTAAGCTGGGAGGATATCGGCTGCCACTTCAGAGCTCCCACGTTCCCCTCTCTTGATGGCTAACATCTATACTTCAGCTCCCAAACGATAGGACCGAATTAAATATTTTAGTCTGTCACACTAAAATGTCCAATTCTACGCCCGATAATTAATATTTCCCTATTTATTTGCTCCCTCCTTCCAAGGCTTTTAACTTCCCTGAATCTTGAATGTAATCTTTACTATAGTTGATAATTCAACATATGTTAACAATTCAATTGGCCAAATTGAAAATAAATTAAGATTTAAGTAAAAGATTATCACAAATTTATTTAATATTTTTAGGCACAACTGATTTAATTCTTCATTTCACCAAATCTCAACAACAAGGAGAAAGACAAAGAAAACTACTTAGAATGCATAGGAAGAATAACAAAAAACTTGGATTTCATTTAAAGTTATAAAACAATAAACAAAAAAACTTATCTCGAATCTTCTCCCCAAGCAGACTCCTTGAAGTTCCTTTGACTTTTCCTTCTTGTACAACACACTTAATTAAAAAGACTCACCAAGACACGAAATAAAACACTAACTCTCACTAAAGACAATACTAGAGAACACACTACAACTATAATTTTGGCCTAAATTCGTCTATATTTAAAGAGGAAGGAATATATCTAAAGGTTGCTTAAGCATCTCTTCAAAAAGCGTCTAAATTTAATGTATTTGGCTTGAACCGACATTCTCGCCGTCGGTGGGCTCGATCTCGCCATCGGCGAGCTTCTAGAACAATGGCTAACCGCTAAGGCTTGCTGTCGGCGGGCTCCTTTATAATATATTCAAAACTTTCGGGAAAATCTCGCCGTCGGCGGCTTATTCCTCGCCGTCGGCGGCTTATTCCTCGCTGTCGGAGGGATAATTCAATTTTTATCTATTTTAGTCCTTTTTGTTCCATATTTGCTCCTTTTTGCTCTTTTTGCTCCCATTACTTATAAATCTTCATTCCTGTAATAAAACAGAAAAAATATCTTTCTATACCGTGCAATTTCATATAAAATTGGTATAAATTTCTTAATACATTTTCTTGTGGTCACCTAGCAATGTCGAAATTAATCCTAAAGGATCTGAAAAAGAATATGAACAAGCAAAAGTTTTACAACTCAGAAGTGGAAAGAAATTAAAGGAGAAAACACAGAATGAGATTGAAAAAGAGAAAGAAGTTGAAGAGATTGAAAACCTAAAGATACCCTTTCTCTAAGTAAAGATCAGGCTGTTGTACCTATTGAAGTGGGAGTTGAAAGACCACCACCACCTTTTCCTCAAAGACTTAAACAGCAGAAGCTTGACCATCAATCTTCTAAATTCTTTGAAATTTTGAAGAAACTTACCATCGACATTCCTTTTGCTGATGCTTTGGATCAAATGCCAAGCTATGCAAAATTTATGAAAGATATTTTAAGTGAGAAGAAAAAATTTGAAGCTTATGAAACTGTTGCATTAAGTGAAGAATGTAGTGCAATAATTCGAAGAAATTACCTCGTAAACTTAAAGATCCCGGAAGTTTCACTATAGCATGTGCTATTGGAGAAAAATTCTGTGGAAAAGCCTTATGTGATTTAGGAGCTAGCATTAATCTCATGCCATTTTCAATCTTTCAAAGGTTAGATTTAGGAGAGATTTCTCCTACCACTGTAACTCTTCAGTTAGTTGATCGATCGATCACTTATCCTAAAAGAGTTATAAAAGATGTTCTTGCTAGGTAGATAAATTTATCTTCCCTGTGGATTTCATTGTTCTAGATATGGAAGAAGTTAAAGAAATACCTATCATTTTAGGGAGACCTTTTCTAGCTACTGGTCGAGCTATGATTGATGTGTAAAAAGGAGAATTAATGATGAGAGTTAATAATCAAGAGATAACATTCAATGTTCTGAAATCAATGAGGTATCCTGACAAAGAAAAATGCTATTGAATGGATATTTTTGATTATATAATTGAAAAACATTACCAAGAAAAATGTAAGATCATCTCTGATGATAAAGATAAAGAATCTATGTTATATAATGAGTCATTAAATGAAGAAAATTTATCTGAAGAAACTCATTATATTCATGAAAAATTGGAAATTTTAGACACAACTAAAAATGATATACTTTTACCCTCAATTGAAAAAGCCCCTGAACTAGAATTAAAAATGTTACCTGCACATTTAAAGTATGCATTTCTTGGAGATTCATTAACTTTACCTGTGATTATATCTTCAGAATTAAGCAAAGATCAAGAAGAAAAATTAATAGGAGTTCTGAAGAATTATAAGAAAGCTTTTTGTTAGACTATTGCAGATATAAAAGGAATAAGCCCTTCAATCTGTATGCATAGAATTTTAATGGAAGAAAATTGTAAACCTACTATTGAACCCCAAAGAAGATTAAATCCAATTATGACAGAGGTTGTTAAGAAAGAGATTTTGAAATGGTTAGATGCTAGAATTATTTATCCTATTTCGGATAGCCAATGGGTAAGTCCTATTCATTGTGTTACGAAGAAAGGAGGAGTAACTGTCATTGTTAATGAAAAAAATGAATTAATCTCAACAAGACAAGTTACTGGATGGAGAATTTGCATTATCTATCGAAAATTAAACAACGCCACTAGAAAGGATCATTTTCCTTTACCTTTCTTGGATCAAATGTTGGATAAACTAGCTGAACACTCATATTTCTGTTTTCTGGATGGATATTCTGGTTATCACCAATTACCCGTTGAGTCTGAGGATCAAGAAAAGACAACATTTACAAGTCCTTATGGAACATTTGCCTTTAGAAGAATGGCTTTTGGTTTATGCAATGCATCTGTGATTTTTCAAAGATGTATGATGTCAATATTCTGTGATTTGATTTATAAAGGAATTAAAGTATTTATGGACAATTTTTTAGTTTTTGGAACTTCTTGTGAATCTTCCTTGGAAGATATAACGAAAATTTTGAATAGATGTGAAGAAACAAATTTAGTTCTAAACTGGGAAAAATGTCAATTTATGGTCACAGAAGGCATTGTATTTGGACATTAAGTTTCAAAAATAGGGATAGAAGTTGATCAAACAAAAGTGAAAATTATTGCTGAACTGCAACCACTTACTACTGTTACTGATGTAAGAAGTTTTCTGGGTCATGCTGGATTTTATAGGAGATATATAAAGGATTTTTCTAAAATTGCTAAACCTCTTTGCCATTTATTTGAAAAAGAAGCTAAGTTTGACTTCAATGAAGATTGTCTGAATGCGTTCAATATTCTGAAAGAAAAATTGATCACTGCACCTGTAATTGTTGCACCTGATTGGAATAAACCTTTTGAATTAATGTGTGATGCAAGTGATTATGCAATCAGAGCGATATTATGACAAAAATATGAGAATATTTTCAAAGTTATGTAATATGCTAGCAATACTCTTAATGAAACTCAAATAAATTACACTACTACTGAAAAAGAGCTTTTAGCAATAGTATATGCCTTTGATAAATTTAGACCATATCTTCTTGGAATAAAATGTATCGTGCACACTGATCATTCTGCTATTAAGTATTTAATATCTAAAAAGGATGCTAAACCGAGATTGATCAGATGGGTTTTACTTTTACAAGAATTTGATTTTGAAATTGTGAACGTAATAGGAACTGACTACCAAATTGCTGATCATTTATCAAGAATAAAAAATTATAATGAGAAGATTTATGAAAAAAATATAAATGAGAAATTTCTGGATGAGCAATTATATGTCATTCAAGGATTACAAATGCCCTGGTATGCAGATATAGTTAACTACTTGGTTAGCAATATTTTACCTTATGGGATGAATAGTAAATACATTAAGAAATTCAAGAATGATTGTAAATCATATATTTGGGAAAATTCTCATTTATTTAAATTAGGAAGAGATTATGTGATTCAAAGATGTGTACCTTATGAAGAAACTTTTGCAATTATTCAAAAATGTCACGATTCTAAATTTGGAGGACACTTTGGAGTAGATAAAACTGCATTTAAAATTTTAAATTCTGGAATTTATTGGCCTACTTTATTTAAAGATATTGGAAATTATGTGAAAACTTGTGATCGATGTCAAAGAATGGGAAATATATCCAGAAAAGATGAAATGCCTCCAAACTTTATATTAGAAATCAAAAATTTTGATGTATGGGGTTTAGACTTTATGGGACCTTTTGTAACATCATCTGAAAAGATTTATATTTTATTAGCAGTTGATTATGTTTCAAAGTGGATCGAAGCTGTAGCTTTACCCAACTGTGATTCTAAAAGTGTTTCAAAAATTTTAAAGAAAATGATTTTTACAAGATTTGGAATGCCCAGGATAATTATCACAGATGGAGGAAGCCATTTTAGAAAGATAAGAATTCAATCATTGCTGGAAAAATTCAGAATTAAGCATAGAATTGCAACTGCTTATCATCCTCAAACAAGTGGAATGACTGAAGTGTCAAACGGAGAAATTAAAAGAATTATAGAAAAGACTGTTAATCCTAAAAGAACTGACTGGGTTGATAGATTTGATTCTGCATTATGGGCTTATAGAACAGCTTATAAGACACCTATCGGAATGCCACCTTATCAGTTAATTTATGGTAAACATTGTCACTTACCTGTTGAACTGGAGCAAAAAGCTTATTGGGCAATAAATGAGTTTAATTATAATTTGAATACTGCAGGAGAAAAATGATTATTACAACTGAATGAAATGGAAGAGATAAAGAAATGAGTCTTATGAAAATGCAAGAATTTTTAAGGAAAGAATGAAGAAATTGCATGAAAAAATGATTTCAAGGAAAATATTCCAGCTTGGACAAGAAGTATTATTATTTAATGCTTGTTTAAAACTTTTCCCTGGAAAATGAAAATCTAAATGGATGGGAGCATTGATAATTGAGAAAGTATACCCTTATGGAGCTATGGATATTAAAGATCCCAAAATTGGAAAAGTATTTAAAGTTAACGGATTAAGACTAAAGCCTTATATGGGAGAAATGAAATTAAATTACAAAGAGGCTTATGAGCTGAGTCTACCCGATTAATTTAATTAATTAGGTCGAGCTGACGACGTTAAACCAAGTGCTTTGTGGGAGGCAACTCATATTTATTAATTTGATTTTAATTATTGCTATGAGGTTATGCCTTAGTCTTGACTGAATTTGTATATAACTTCTGGAAATAGAAGGCTAACGAGTCTGTATTGGCTTAAGCTAAACATTTTCTTGAAGTATATAGAATTTGGATTTGGACCACTCCATGTCAAATGTGAGTAAAAAGGAGTTCAAGTTAACCTTCGTTTGTGATTGTTTGTGATTTGAATTTTTTGTAATTGTGTTTGTGTGTTGATCATATTCGTTTGTTAGACCTATTTTTATGACCGAAACTTTACAAAATTTGACGATAGGTGAATCGGAGTCAATCGAGGTTCCGGCGCCTAGGCACAAAAAATTGGCGCCTAAGGTCCCGAATAACTTGCGTATCGATGATCCGACGCCTAGGTGCTAGATTCCGGCGTCTAAGCGTTGCGGTTACAGATCATGGAAAAACCAAAATGCTTCAGTTTTTCACATGAAATCTCTTTATATATAGCCTATTTTTCATCTCGAATCCCATAGAAACACTAATTTCTACCAGAGCAAGCCATTTTGGAGGAGTTAGAAAGGATTTGGAGGTAATGGATAGAGGAAATCATGGAAATGAGGTAAGAGACAAATCTCCTAAAGATCATCAACATTATTTTAATGGTTTTATTGCTGTTAGTCTGGAGAAAATGTTTAGTCGAATAGATAAGATTGAAGTGGAAATTCAAAGTATTGGTAATCGTCTCCATGAGATGTACCACCAATAAGAACACTTGGATGACAAACCAAACTTCAATCTGATCATATGGCTACCTATCATTATGATCAAGTAGAAATGTACGTGAAGAACAAGTGGATTGATGAAAAGACGGCTTTAGAATTTCCAAGGGCGTTGGTGTTCTACCCTTTCGGTCCTAGCAAGCTTCATTGCGAAAGAGATGTAAATTGAAGATCGATGTTATTAGATCTTATATGTGTTTTATGTATGATCGAGTCTTATTTTAGTGTGTTGAATATCTCATTTGTGTGTTTGTTTTATTGTTCAATGTGTGTTGTTGGATTTGAATATTTGCTTTGAATATGTTGTTGTTTGTATTATTTATAAAATGATGAACCTTGATACAGTCTTGTATTGAAAGTTATTGAATTTGGAATGGATATTAGGATTTAGAATTGAAGAATTTGGATACATTTATGTGGATCTATACAACCATTTTAAATTGATTGTGAAAATATTTGGAGGTTATAAAATGGATTAATACTCTCATAAGAGTAATTAGGAGTCAAATTTGATAAGATTTGGTGGAAAATATTTAATTTAAATCAAATTTTTAGAAAGGCGAGTCTGGCGCCAAAATTCAGCGCCTGGGTGCCGGTTCGACCTGAACCCGAAAACTCATCTTCTTAAACCCCCCACGCCATTTTTGACGCCTAAGCTTCCTTCTCCACTGATTTTCATGAAAAGACCACCTAGAGATCCTATTTAGAGCCGAATTTTCAAGTTTTTGAGCTTAAAATCACCTGATTTCTTCATCTCGATGTCAGATCTGCATTCTAAACTCATTATTTTTTATTTTCACCATGGATTTTTCCCTCATTTAGAAAAACCAAAATTTTGAGAAAAATTTTGATTTTTATGGTTAAATTCATGAATTTTTAAGCTTTTTCAAGTTTGAAAAGCTTAAATTAGTTTATTTTCATAGATCCGTTGAATTTATTTCACGATTTTATTTTCACGTTTAGATGGCACCCAAATCTAAGTGAGGAAAGGAACGAGAAAATTTTGATCGTAGCAAGTTCATCACTACTGCTGCACACTTCCGATACAATGATTTTGCTACGATTCGGAAATTTATCTCGAAGCAAAGTTTTTATAATCCTGGAGGTCGAATTAAGGAAACAGTCGTTCCGCTTAACTGGCAACGATTTTGCTATTTCACTGCTGTTGTCGTTATCCCGGTTGTTAGAAAATTTTATGCTAATTTCATGGATGCGGAGGAATACAAGATTTTCGTTCGAGGAGTTGGAGTAGGATTCACTCCTGAACGCATCAACATTTTCTATGGCCTGCCGCCAAACATAGAGTGTTATTACTCAGGATTATCTCCATCTAAGGGAGATTTGAACCATCTACTTCTACTGAGCCATCATCTACTTTTTGGGAAACAATGCATGATCAGTTTATAGAGCATCAGCATAAGTTTTTCTTAACTCACTGTAAAGTAGATACGATAGACAAGAAGATTGATCATCTTTATGAGTATACACAAAGAAAGAGTGATTACGATGCTGAATTTTCAGAGTCTTTAGTGAGATTTCTGAAGGGTGAGCACGATGTTCAATTCCTTACTTGTCCCAGATTTTCACCATATGTTGATCCAAAGGATATGGAGTTTTCTTTTGGTGATGACGATGATGAAGCTACATGCATTGATTAGTAGCTTGACTTATCTCTAAAGACTGTTGATTATGTTTTTAGTGTGTTTCTTTTTTCTTGTGTTGTTTATTGTGATGTTATTTGTTAGTGTTATTGTGAACTTTTTATGTTAAATCTGTTTTTAGATTATCTGATGTGTGTTTAAGACTGAAATGTGAATGAATTTCTATAAAAGTTTATTTCTGTGTCAGCCTACTGTTTAGTATTCATGAATAGTTAGTAAATTTGCATGTTCAAAAATATAAAAAATATATAAAAAAAAGAAGATTTACTTTAGAAATTAACTCCTGCTCTGCAAAACTTTTTCTATATATGCTTAATCATTTCTGTTATATTTATATTGAAGCATGTTTAGAATTAGAAGCTAGTTTTTCCTTACTACATCATTATTGTACTTAGATTAATTCCTGTTTATTTCTTTCTCTCATGCTTTAGAAAATTTCATAATTCATATTTATACTAAAGCTGAAGTTTGGGGAAGAGAAAACATTTATCAAATTTAAATATTATTTGTCCTTTAAGAACTAATATTTTCCTTAAAAATATATTAACATAACATAAGGAATGAAAAATCTGTTTAAGAGTACCTAAATTTTTGAATTTATAAATAATTTAGTAAACTTAACTAAAATTTCAAAAATTTTGATTTATTTTAAGAATAGAATTTATTAACTTAAAGAATAATAAGATCCAAATTTTTCTATTTATAGTAAAGAGAATTGTATTTTTGAAATACTAAGGAATCAAGATTATTGCTTGAAAAAGAAAAGGTTGAAATAAGATTTGAAAATAATAAATTATTAATGTCATATTCATTAAGTAAGAATGTATAAGTTTTTGAAAATAAGTTAAGGGTAGTGAAGTTCAAAATCATTAACAGGCTGTCCAAAAATAGTAATCCTCACTTTTAAAAAAAAAGTGAGGAGAAGCTTGAGGAAATGCCTAATCAAGAATTGACTTCACTTGAATTATCTTATAGTAAGAAAACTGATTACACTTTTAACTTAATTTCTATGTACATATATTTTTACTAGAAAGTATTTCATGAAAATCTTTTTCTTGTAAATATTCTATGTGACTTTGATATGATATACTACAGTTATTCTTGAAATAAATGAAAAATTGGAAGTCTTATGATTTGGTAGTTAAATATTCTTAAATTCTTAAAATTAAACTTAATTAGTGAAATTTGGTTAATGATTTGCTAAAGCATTTATAAAACCAAAAATTATAAGGAATCTTAAATATTTTAACTCCATTCTAAATGTTATCTATTTTATGTAATTAAAAGGGTTACTTGAGGACAAGTAACATTTAAATTTGGGGGATTTTGATCTACCTAAAAATACCAATTTTTATGCCTTATTTATGATTCAATTCTTAAGGATATTATGCTTTAATAAAAGATATTTTCATGTCTTTAGATGTAGATGATTTAAAAAGAGTCCAAGAAAGAAAAAGAAGGAAAAAGGAGCAAAAAGAAACTAAAAGGGAGCTTATGGAGCAAAATTTTGGAATTATTGGTCTGGCGCCTAGGCGCCAGAATCTGGCGCCTAAGTGCCAGTTCGATACAGACGCTGTCAAGTTTTTGTTGATAACTTTGGGCAGTTATTTTGACGGTGTTAAGCGGTTTTTGGAACTTCTAGAAAACTGGAAGTTACTCCTAATATATAGGACATGTGATACAATGTATTTGGACACAAGGAAATGGTCTAGATCGCAAAGAGGTGCTTCCCAAAGTGAAGAGGTGCGAAAGACCTGGTCACGGAGTCCAGCGCCTAGTCGCCAGATCCCGGCGCCTAGGCGCGACTGTTACCTTCTAGAAGATACATTAAATTTGGATGAACTTTGAGAAGATGCCTTAAGCAAGCCCTGGTCAAATTCAGAGCTCTATAAATAGGAGCCCATTCTATAGAGAAAATCACACTAAAACCCCCCTCTTAGTGCACATACCCATTTTAGTATCTTCTCTCTCATCTCTAGTTTTATTTAGTCTCTTCCATACTTAGGGTGCCACTTTATTTTGTATCTAGTGAGTTTATTTTGAGTGTTTATTGTGTGTTATTGTTGTTGGAGTCTTTCATCATTGCTTTGGAGTTAGTAGAAGTCAGTGGATCACTTGAAGGAACACTTGAGATAAGTATTTGTATTTTGGTTAAAAGTTTTATAATTATGTTTTGTTGTGTTATTTCAATGTGTTCTGAGTAGTTAGTTATTTTTCTCCTCTCAACTATGAAAGATTACAAATTAATTAAATTTTGTAGGAGAATTAAATATAAAATATTTTAAAACATTGTGATGATATTAATACCTGATCTTAGTTTACTTTTTAAATTGGTCATTTAATTTATTAAAACCTGTTGAAAAATTTTGAGACCTATCTGGACATAAATTCTTAACTAGCAGATATTGATCCATGAAAAAAATACCTATTTTTATGCCTTGATTTTTATCAATTTCTAAGGATATTATGCTTTAATGAAAGGTATTTTTGTGTTTTTGGATGTAGGTGATGTAAATAGGTCCAAAAAAGGAAAAAGGGTGAAAAAGGAGCAAAAAGGAGCAAAAATTGAGCAAAATACAAGAATTATAAAAAATTATAGCCTAGCGCCTAGGCGCCAGAAGTTGGAGCCTAAGCGCCATACTCGATACAGAAACTGTCAAGTTTTTGACAACTTTTGGACTGTTATTTTGACGGAGTGAGTGGTTATTGGACATTCTAGAAGACTGGCAGTTGTTCCTTGATAATAGGACATGTGATACATTGCATTTAGATGCTCCAAAACGGTTTTAATCTCGAAGAGGTGGGAGCCAAAGTGAAGAGGTGCGAAGAACTGGAAGCGGTGTCCGGTGCCTAAGCGCCAGATTCCGGCGCCTAGGCGCCAGACAGACCTTCTAGAAGATTCATTAAATTTGGACATGTTTTGAAGAGGTGCCTCAAGGCAACACTTGAATACTATAAATAGGAGTCTACTTCTTCAGAAAAAAGTGTACCCCCATTGCATCCCTATCTCTTAGCCACTTTAGGATCTCTCATCCTTAGATAGAGAAATAGAGAGAGAAATAGAGGGTCACGTTTATTTAGTTTAGTGAGTTTATTTTTAAATTCTTGCATCTGGAGTTCATTACACTGTGGAGTTAGTAGGAATCAAAAGATCTGTAGAAGGAATATTTGAGATAAGTATTTTATTTTTGATTCAAAGTTTATTTATTATGTTTTGCTGTTTATATTCAATGTGTTCTGAGTAGTTAGTTTACTTTCTTCCTTCAATTATGAAAAGATAAAGAAGATAATATAAAATTCGATGGAGAATTGAAAATCAAAATATTTTCAAAACATGGTGATGATATTAATACCTAATCTTACTTTACTTTTTAAATTGGCCGTTTAAATTGTTAAAACCTGTTGAAGAGTTTCGAGACTTAGAAGGAGAAGAACTCTTAACTTGTAGATGTCACATGAATCCTTGGGTAGTCGAAGGCTATGCGCGGGTTATTCAAAGTGAAGTGTAAATAAATATGAAGATAAGATTTAAAGGGCGTAGAATTGATAAGTTTTTAGAGTGACAGACTGAATTCTTATAATTTGATTTATAGATAAGGAAAGGGTCACTAGTAGGGCCGACCATAGCCACCCTTGGACATCTAGTAGCGTGAGCCTAGATTAACCCATTCTACTAACAATACATTCGGACCTGATCTATAGAGTAGCCAATGTTCTTTGCGCCTGGATCAAAGGGTAAAGAATAGGAATGCTTCTATTTGGCACAATACTATAAAATAGATTCTCAAACGAATATTAAATTATCTTAAAAATCTTGGATTAATTGAAAGGAAGAAAGTTGTTTGTTTTATATTGTTTTCAGAAAATCATTTTCTTATTATTGTTTTCTTTATCTGCATTTAGTAAATTAAAAGTAATTTATAGTTAGATTAAAATACAAAAAGATTTTGAAATAGAATATTTAAAAATTTATTACCCTTTTTCCCCATGGGATTGATACTGGGGTCTTTGTTTCAAAGCCCTTTATTACTTAAAACGATATGTATAATTGCGTAGTACCCAAAAAGTATATAAAAATATTTTCCTTTAAAATTATATTTTTCTATATACACATATATTTATAAAGTATTAATCACTAACGGCCTACCATTCAGTAGCAATCAAGTTTTATTTAATGCTTATTGCCGTAAATTAAAATTTGGTACACATCTATATAGCAAGTTATTCGAGGTCAGAGTGTTTCGCGCCTTTGCCAGAAATTAAATTTTCTAGCAGTGGTAAAAAATTCTTGTATTTGGAAATACAAAAATCGGGTTAAGTTTTGGCGCCGTTGTCAGGGATAAGAGGTACAATTTATAGATATTTAAATATTATATTTCCAAAAACATAAAAAATATAATAATATAAAAATAAAATAAAATAAAAAAAATTTTTATTCCTTGCTTTATTTTTTTTTATGCGTAGTTTTGGTTCTAAAGGATTAATACCTTTAGATTCTGAACTAGAAAGAACAATTAGAAAAATTAAAAAGGGAAAACAAATTCAAAAATTTCAAGAAATGGCTACTTTACAAAATCCAATTGAACATAATGATCAAAATGTTTATAAACCATTAAGGGATTATGCTAACCCTACAGTTGATGAACTTCATAGTAGTATTCAAATAACCACTGTAGATGCTAATTCTTTTGAACTTAAACCGTCTATTATTCAAATGGTGCAAAACAATCAATTTGGTGGAACACCAAATGAGGATCCAAATTTACACCTTGTTAGTTTTTTAAAACTTTGTGCTACCTTTAAATATAACAATGTTTCTGATGATGCTATTAGACTTAGACTCTTTCCTTTTTCCTTAAGAGATAAAGCAAAGTTGTGGTTAAACTCATTAGCAACTAGTTCTATTAAAACATGGGCTGAAATGACACAAAAATTCCTTGCTAAATATTTTCCTCCTAAAACTGCTAAATTAAGAAATGATATTACTTCGTTTAGTCAATTTGACGGGGAGACAATATATGAAACTTCAGAAAGATTTAAAGAGCTATTAAGAAAATGTCCTCATCATGCTTTACCTGATTAGTTAATTATTCAAACATTTTACAATGGATTAATTGGATCTTTAAAATCAATTATTAATGCTGCTGCCGGAGGTTCTTTAATGTCTAAATCATTTGAAGAAGCTTACACTTTAATTGAAGAAATGGCTAATAACAGTTTTTAATGGCCTTCCAATAGGATTAATCCTAAAAAGATGGCAAGTATTCACGATAATGAAGCCATTTCTATCCTAGCTTCATAAGTAGCAGCAATGTCAAAAAAATTAGATAATTTTGTAATTAATATTTCACATAATAACTCTGCTAATATTGAAGATTCTCAAACTATTGATACTTTACAAGCTATTGCAAGTAAAAATAATCCTTATTCAAATTATTATAATCCTGGGTGGAAAAATCACCCTAATTTTAACTGGAATAATTCACAACAGCAATGAGGTAGTAATCAATCTCATCCCACTGGAAATTGGAATAATCAAGTTAATCCAAATTATAAACCTCCTGGATTTAATAATCAACAGAAAAAGTTATCAATAGAAGAATTAATTTTACAAATGAATAATCAATTACAAAATAAAAATACTGCTATTCGTAATATCGAAAATCAAATGGGGCAAATTGCTACTTTAATTAATAACATACATGTAGGAACACTTCCTAGTAATGTTGAAATTACTCCAAAGGAAACTGGAAAAGAACATGAACATGTTAAGGCTGTGGAACTTAGAAGTGGAAAGGAATTAAAAGAAATAATGCAGAATGAAATTGAAAAAGAGATTGAGGTTGAAGAGATCGAAAAACCTAAAGAAACTCTCTCTCCTAGTCAAGATCAGACTGTTATACCTATTAATGTGGAAGTTGAAAAACCACCACCACCTTTTCCTCAAAGACTTAAACAACAGAAACTTGATCATCAATTTTCTAAGTTCTTTGAAATTTTTAAGAAACTTACTATTAACATACTTTTTGCTGAAGCTTTGGAACAAATGCCAACTTATGCAAAATTTATGAAGGATATTTTAAGCAAGAAATGAAATTTTGAAGCTTTTGAAACTGTTGCATTAAGTGAAGAATGCAGTGCAATAATTCAAAAGAAATTACCTGAAAAGCTTAAGGGTCCTGGAAGTTTCACTATTCCCTGTGCTATTGGAGAAAAATTTTGTGGAAAAGCATTATGTGATTTAGGAGCAAGTATTAATCTCATGCCATTTTCTTTTTTTCGAAGATTGAATTTAGGAGAGATTACTCCCACCACCGTAACCCTTCGGTTAGTCGATAGATCTATCACTTATCTTAAAGGAGTTATAGAGGATGTCCTTGTTAAAGTGGATAAATTTATCTTCCCTGTAGATTTCATCGTACTTGATATGGAAGAAGATAAAGAGATACCTATTATTTTAGGGAGACCTTTTCTAGCTACTGTACGAGCTATGATTGATGTGCAAAAGGGAGAATTAACCATGAGAGTTAATGATCAAGAGATTAAATTCAATGTTCTTTAATCAATGAAGTACCCTGATAAAGAGAAATGTTATCGAATGGATATAATTGATTATTTAATTGAGAAATATTATCAAGAAAAATGTAAAGTCATTTCTGAAGAAAAATTTGAATTTTTAACTGATAAAAATGAAGAAGTAAAAGAAGAAGAGACTGATTTTATTAAAGATTACTGGGAAACTTTAGACATAACTCAAAATGAAATACTTTTACCATCAATTAAAAAAGCCCCTGAACTGGAATTAAAAATGTTACCTTCACATTTAAAATATGCGTTTCTTAGAAATTCGTTAACTTTACCTGTTATTATTTCTTTTGAACTGAGTAAAGATCAAAAAGAAAAACTACTAGGTGTGTTAAAGAATTATAAGAAAGCTTTTGGTTGGACTATTGCTGATATAGGAGGAATAAGCCCTTCCATTTGTATGCATAGAATTTTAATGGAAGAAAATTTTAAACCTACTATTGAACCATAAAGAAGATTAAATCCTGTCATGAAAGGGGTTGTTAAAAAAGAAATTGTTAAGTGGTTAGATGCTGGTATTATTTATCCTATTTCGGATAGTCAATGGGTAAGTCCTATTCATTGTATTCCGAAGAAAGGAGGTGTAACTGTCATTGTCAATGATAAAAATGAACTAATTCCTACAAGACAAGTTACTGGATGGTGAATTTGTATTGATTATAGGAAATTAAATGACGCTACTAGAAAGGATCATTTTCCTTCACCTTTCTTGGATCAAATGCTCGATAAACTAGCTGGACACCCATATTTCTGTTTTCTGGATGGATATTCTGGTTATCATCAATTACTTATTGCTCTTAAGGACCAAGAGAAAACAATAGTTACAAGTCCTTATAGAACCTTTTCTATTAGAAGAATGCCTTTTGGTTTATGTAATGCACCTGCAACTTTTCAAAGATGTATGATGTCAATATTTTGTGATTTGATTGACAAAGGAATTGAAATATTCATGGATGATTTTTCAGTTTTTGGAACTTCTTTTGAATCTTGTTTGGAAAACATTTCCAAAGTTCTGAAAAGATGTGAAGAAACAAACTTAGTTCTTAACTGGGAAAAATGTCAATTCATGGTCACAGAAGGCATTGTACTTGGTCACAAAGTTTCACAAAAAGGGATGGAAGTAGATCAAGCGAAAGTGAAAATTATCGTTGAATTGCAAACACCTACTACTGTTATTGATGTGAGAAGTTTTCTAGGTCATGCTGGATTTTATAGAAGATACATAAAGGATTTTTCTAAAATTGCTAAACCTTTTTGTCATTTATTGGAAAAAGATGCGAAATTTGAATTTAACAAAGAATGTATTAATGCTTTTAATATTCTAAAAGAAAAACTAATAACTGCACCTATCATTGTTGCACCTAATTGGAATAAATGTTTTGAGTTAATGTGTGATGCAAGTGATTTTGCAATTGGAGCTGCATTAGGAAAAAAATATGAGAAGGTTTTCAAAGTTGTATATTATGCTAGTAAAACTCTCATTGAAACACAAAGAAATTTCACTACCACTGATAAGGAGCTTCTAGCTATAGTATATGCCTTTAATAAATTTAGACCTTATATTCTTGGTACTAAATGCATAGTTCATACTGATCATTCTGCTATTAAATATCTAATATCTAAGAAGGATTCTAAACCTAGACTGATAAGATGGGTTTTACTTCTACAAGAATTTGATTTTCAAATAGTAGATAGAAAAGGAACTGAAAACCAAATTGCCGATCATTTGTCTAGAACTAAAAATGATATTATTTCGGAAGAAAATATAAATGAGAAATTTCCCGATGAATCTTTATATGTTATTCAAGGATGCAAAACACCTTGGTATGTCGATATTGTTAACTATTTAGTTAGCAATATTTTACCTTATGAATTGGATAACAAATTTATTAATAAATTTAAATATGATGCTAAATCTTATATTTGGGAAGATCCTCATTTATTTAAAATTGGAAGAGATTCTATAATTCGAAGATGTGTTCCTTATGAGGAAACTTTTGCTATTATTCAAAAATGTCATGATTCTGATTTTGGAGGACACTTTGGCATATATAAAAATGCATTTAAAATTTTAAATTCTGGATTTTATTGGCCTACCTTATTTAAAGATGTGAGACATTATGTGAAAACATGTGATTGATGTCAAAGGATGGGAAATATATTTAGGAAGGATGAAATGCCTATAAACTATATATTGGAAGTTGAAATTTTTGATATATGGGGTTTATATTTTATGGGACCATTTGTTCCATCATTTAGAAAAACTTATATTTTATTAGCAGTTGATTATGTTTCAAAGTGGATTGAAGCTGTTGTTTTACCAAACTGTGATTCCAAAAGTGTTTCTAAATTCTTAAAGAAAATGATATTTTCAAGATTTGGAATGCCTAAGGTAATTATCACTGATGGTGGAAGTCATTTCAGGAATGTAAGAATTCAATCATTACTATAAAAATTTGGAATCAAACATAGAATTGCAACTACTTATCATCCCCAAACTAGTGGATTAGCTGAAGTATCAAACAGAGAAATTAAAAGAAATTTAGAGAATACTGTTAATCCTAAAAGAACTAATTAGGTTAATAGACTTGATTCTGCATTATGGGCTTATATAACAGCTTATAAGACACCAATCAGAATGTCACCTTACCGGTTAATTTATGGTAAACATTGTCACTTACTTGTTGAACTTGAACATAAAGCTTATTGGGCGATAAAGGAGTTTAATTTTAATTTGAATGAAGCAGGAGAAAAGCGATTATTGCAATTGAATGAGATGGAAGAGATAAGATATGAATCATATAAAAATGCACAGATTTATAAAGAAAAAATGAAGATATTACATGATAAGAAAATTTCAGGAAAAATTTTTGAGCCTGGACAAGAAGTATTACTGTTTAATTCTCGTTTAAAACTTTTTCCTGGAAAATTAAGATCTAAATGGATTGGACCCTATATAATTGAGAAAGTATACCATTATGGAGATGTGGATATTAAAGACCCCAAAACAGGAAAATTTTTTAAAGTAATTGAATTAAAATTGAAGCCTTATTTGGGAGATATTAAAATGATTTATAAAGAGGCTTAAGAATTAAGTCAACCTGATTAAAGATTTACTTAAGTCGGGCTGACGACGTTAAACCAAGCGCTTTGTGGGAGGTAACCCATAATTATCTTTTGTTTTGAGTGTTGTTGACCTCACTTTTGGTTGAGGTCTAGTCTCTCTTTAGGATAGCCTAAGGTCTAGCCATAGGACTCTCCTGGTGACTTTCTTAGAGGACTAGTCATGGAACCCTCCCCATAGAAATTCAAAACTCTTCTTGCTTCACTAGGGGGTTTTCATATGCTTAAGGCCTCACCTCCACCTTTTGGTAGGAAAAAGGCAAGCATAAGGAATCCTAGGGAAAGTCTCCTATAGGTGGTTAGACCTTAGGATTTGCCCTGAAGGAGGTATGGAGCTCACCACTCATACATTTCACATTCACAACATACACACACTGCACATCCTAATTTCAACCCTAAACTCTTTGGAAACTCATGTGGGTAGCCCAGCCCTAAGTCTATGACTAAGTGGTAGGGACAAACACATAGAGGACCAAATGTAAGTGACCCTTCATCTATAACTCAATTTAAACCATTACATCATGCTCACTTTGAAGCCATCTTTAAATCCTCAAAGTTTCAATTTCTGGTCCCGGACCTCCCAAAATTCCCTAAATAACCCAAAATACTTCAAATTCACCAAAATTCCCGAAGAATCATTCCAAGATATTCCTTACCACTCAAATTGACCATCCATGACCAAAAATTCCAAAATTTCCAAAAATACCCCCCAATACTCTCAAAATACCCAAAATACCCTTTTTGCCCAAAAATCTAAAAATCCCAAAAAATTCTTAAAAAAATTCCACAAAATCCTAAAAATCTCCAATTTCATTTCGTTCAACTACACTATGGGTCAATTTAGCCAAATTAATACACTTTCAATCAAAAATCCCAACTTGGCCCATTTAACCTAAAGGTGCCTAAACCAAACCCAATCTTGATCCAATTGATCCCAATTTTCATCAAATTCAATTCTAAACCAAAATTCAACATCCCCAATATCAACATAGACCAACTTCAAGCCCAATGTGACCCTCATTTGAATCCAATTCCACTTGAAATCAAAAATCGCCAAATTGGTCTAAATAACCCAAAACTCTTAAAGTGAGCCAATGTCAATCAATTCCTCCAAAATTTCAATTCAAAACTCTTTATAACACCTCCTTAAACTTAATTGGATCATCAATTGCCCATAATTTGAGATCAGGTCTTACCCAAAATCCATTTTGGACCATAACCTCCCCATTTTGACCCAAGCTGGACACATGTTCTAAATCCACCAAATTGACCCCCTAAACCTTGTCAAAACCATTTTATGTCTTCATGAACATTCTTCAAGACAACCATATCTACATTATTTCTGAAGATTTCAGAACCCCATTCCCACTCAAACCCAATCTAATTTGACCCGAACCCAACATGGTCCAAAATAATCAAAAATCCAACCCATGCCAAAATTGAACCTCCAAATGAGCTCAAAACCATTTGGTGTCTTCATGAAAGATCTTCATTACAATCATATGGACAATATTGATCAAGACACTTGGGCTTCATTCGAGCTCTAGCCCAATCTAAATTCAAGTTAGCCCAATGTTCTTAAAATGGACCCAAAAATCCAAAACTCACCAAACTAAAATACACTCACACACACACCCACCCCACACTCTCCCCCTCTTACATCTCACGGCAAAACAAAAAAAAAATTTTTTTTTTTTAAAAAAAGTCTTCCCTCCTCCATATCTCTCTTCCATGCCTTTCCCTTACCTCTCCCTCACCCCTCCCTCACCTCTCCCACACCCTACCCGCCACCTCGCCTCTCCCTTCACATCCACCTCACTTCTCCCTCACCTCCACCTCACTTCTCCCTCACCTCATCCTCACTCCCTCTTCACTCCAAAAAAACCGTGAGCCTTCCCCTTAAAACCCCCCCTCATCCCATTTTAACTCTTCCTTACACACATACTTACACACTTACACTCACTTACACTACACGCTCACTTCATCATCCACCCTAACACCTCTTAGCCGTGAGCTTCAAAATGGATCCTCCAAGCTAAGGTAATTTCCTCCCCCTACTCTTTATTTTGTGAAATACTTAAGCTTCAAAAAAAAAAAAAAAAAAAAAAAAAAGAAAAAGAAAAAAAAATCTTTCCCATCTTCATGTTTAGCTCTAAAATTTTCTTTTTCCTTTCATCCAAGCTTTATAACTTTTTTCTTTTAGATGTATAAAGTTTTTTTTTATGTACATGTTCAAACCTTTTCCATGTTTAGCCTTAGGGATTATTTTTTATTTTTTATTTTTTTTCATGCAAACTTCCATGTATATTTAAAAAAAAAAAAAAAAAAAAACTATGTAGGTTGTTTATCCTTCATGCTATGTAAATTTTATTCATGCATAGGTTAAGGAATCCTTTTCTTTTATGCAAAGTTATGTAACTATTTAGGCTCATTTACAAAAATACCACCTATCTTTCACCTAGTTTTTATTACCTTAAAAAAATGAACTTTAAAATTTTTAATACAACATAAAGAAAATAAAAGTAAAAGAAAAGAGAATAAACATAAAGAAAAATAACAAAAATAAGTAAATAAAAATGTCATTCTTTTTAAAATAATATAAGTGTAATTATATGAATAAATAACAAAAATAAGTAAATAAAAATGTCATTCTTTTTAAATAATATAAGTGTAATTATATGAATAAATAATAATTCTAATAGCTTTAAATAATGGATAATAATTTAAAATAAAGAAAAAGATAATTTAGGAGAGAGAAAAAAATGAAAAGCGTTATAAATAGATAAATAAATAATAAAAATGGGTAAATAAAAGCATCATTCTTTTTAATAAATGAAAATACACATGTAAATAATAATTTTAAGAAATAATAAATTAATATAAAGGATAATAATTTAAAATAAAGAAAAGAATAATTTAAGAGAGAGAGAAAGTGAAAAGTCCTATAAATAAATAAATAATAATAAAAATGATAATAATAATTAATGTAAATTAATAACATAAATTAATAATAATAAATCAATAATATTTAAGTAATAAAAATGTACATATAATTAATTAAAAATAAAATAACTTATAAGGAATAATAAAATAAATAATACATATATATATATATATATATATAAATTGAAAATAATTTAAATAATATAAATGAATAATGAATTAAATTAAAATTAAATAATTAAAATCAAATAATAATTAAATTAAATAAATTAAATTAAATAATTTACATTAAATAATAATTAATTAAGTAAACTAAAAAACAATTAAATAAATAATAGTTTAAATTAAATTAAATAAATTAAATAAATTAAATAAATTAAATAAATTAAATAAATTAAATAAATTAAATAAATTAAATAAATTAATTAATTTAAATAAATCAAAATTATATTAAATTAAATGATGATGTAAATAAATAAATAATTTAAAATTAAATTAAAATTAATTAAATAAATTAAATTAAATTAAATTAAATTAAGTGAAATTAAATTAA
Organism: Papilionanthe hookeriana x Papilionanthe teres; assembly: GCA_022702705.1. Lineage (NCBI taxonomy): Eukaryota > Viridiplantae > Streptophyta > Magnoliopsida > Asparagales > Orchidaceae > Papilionanthe > Papilionanthe hookeriana x Papilionanthe teres. The sequence continues at coordinate 43,595,844 of CM040426.1, read as the reverse complement.
ATTAAATAATGATGTAAATAATAAATGAAATTAAATTAAATTAATTAAATAAATTAAATAAATAAAGTTAAATTAAATTAAATTAAATTAAATAAATAATAAATTAAATTAAATAAATTAAACTAAATTAAATAATAAATTAAATTAATTAAATTAAACTAAATTAAATAATAATGCAAATAAATGATAAATTAAAATGAAATAAACTAAATTAAATTAAATTAAATTAAATTAAATAGTAATTGTAAATAATAATTAACTAAATTAAATTAAATTAAAAATAAATGATAAATTAAAATATAACAAATTAAATAAAGTTAAATCAAATTAAATTAAATAATAATTGTAAATGCTAATAAATTGAATTAAATTAATTGAATTAAATAATAAAATAAATTAAAACTAAAATAATAATAAATAAATATCAAGCTAAAGTAAAATAAAATAAATAAATAACAATTAATTAAATAAATAATAATAAAGTAAATAAATCACATAAGATAATAAATAATAAATTAAATAAACCATAAAGATAATAATAATTTTAATCACACATAAAAGATAATAATTTTAAATAACATAACATCATAAGAATAAAATAACATACAATAATGATATAAAATATAAACAAAATACAACAACAACAATCCTAACACAAACAACAATCACAACACACAACAACAATCCCGACCACAATATAATACCAACACGATAACAATCAACCCTAGGATAGGCCTCTTGAGGCATGGTTTATTTTTTTCCCTTTATAAAGACCCCTAGGAAATCACAACTTGGTGTAGAAAATATAATAAGAATACCCTTATGCTTAGCGAATGCATGGAGTAACCCAAATTTTACCCGATATCCACACAAACTTCCCAATCCACATTTCAAACCCAAACATAAATCAAAACACTTCTCTCATCTCCTGATTTATGATTTCTAAAACTAAACCTCTGCAACAACAAGGAGCTTGGAGCATAGTGGGCAGCACGGCCATCGTCGTCAGCAAAACTCGGATCTACATCGCCTAAACTTTTCTTAGAATTAAACAACAAAGCCATAGGACTTCGAGGTGGTTTTCCTAGTGCAACATAAATCCTCAACTTTTTGTTAGGTATTTGCATAGTTGTCTTATGCAAATTAAGCTCTAACAGGTCTTAGGATTCTGAGGTAGTTGTTTGGTACGACATAAGCCCTCACATCTTCAAGGCTGTTTGTATGATTGTGTCATACAAATATAAGTCCTAATTAATTAAAACAGGCAGGATCAAACATTAAATAAACTCCCAAATCGAAGACAAACAATAGGATAGTTTGGGAAGTTGCCAAGATTCTTCTTGGATCTCCAGCCTTCCCTACTTCTCTTCCTTTGGACTCTCGAAATAAACTGCTCCAAATTTGATCCATTCCCAATTGAAATTTCCAAAATCCAATTGTTTGAAAACCCTAAACTTTGAAATTCTTGAGAGCAAAACAACTGATCATTATCGAGAGTTTTCTTAAGTTGACATTTAGGATGTAATTAACTATAGGGGATTGGCCTTATAGGGAATTTTAAGAACCCAGGTAATATAAACCCTGCTTAATTCCTTTATATTAAGCAGGGGAACCTGTCGGCTTATAAAATTAGTTCGCAGACCAAACGGATGTCACAAATCTTCTAGTTTATTTAATCGAGCCACATCATTAAGCAGTGTGCCTATTCTTCGGGATAGATACACGGTTTGTGGTGCGATGCTCATTTATATAAACTATTTGGGATGTGAGATCGGTTTGATTTCACATCTTAAAATTTTCAAACTTAAAAATTATTTTCAAAAATCAAATGCTACTTTCCAAATTATATATATATACCTAAATTAAATTTTAAAACCTAAAAAAAATACGCCGACAAGTGTTTTTATGTTTTTAATGTAAGGTTATGCCTCGATCTTGACTAATTTTATATTACTTTAGAAAAATTTGATGCTTAAAAGTCTTTGTTGACTTAAGCTGAAGATTATTTTGAAATATGTAAGATTTAGAAATTGGATCACTCTTTTCTAAATATGAGTAAAAAGGAGATCATGTTAACCTTCATTATGATTGCTTACAATTTGTGTTATTGAGTCTAGATTATTCTTACCAGTATAATTTATTTATCTTGGAGAACGAAACTTTAAAATTTGACGATTAGGTGAAACAGAGTTGAACATAGTTCCGACACCTAGGCGCCAAGATTCAACACCTAAGCACCCGAGTTAAACTATGTATCAATAGGTCTGGCGCCTAGGCGCCAGATTTGGCGCCTAAGCACCACGGTTATTGGGTCGTGCAAAAACAAAAAATTTTCAGTTTTTCACACGATTTTCACCTTTAAATCAACCCATCTTCATCCCTAACCATTAAGCAATCAAAGTTACGTCCATTACACTTCATTCTTGAGAGATTTGAGAAATTTTTAAAGAAATGGAAGGAAGAAATCTTGGAGAAGAGGCTAGAGACAAGGTCTCAAAGGATCCTCAACCCTACTTCAATGGTTTCATCGCGGAAGTTTAGAGAAAATTTCTAGTCGCTTGGATAAGTTTGAAGCAGAGTTTAAAAGCATTGGAGATCGCCTTCATGAGATGTTTCATCAGATTGAACATCTAGAATAGCAGATGAAATTTCAATTTGATCATTTTGTGGCTTATCAAGATGCTCAAGTTGAAATGTATGTGAAGAACAAGTGGATTGACGAAAAGACTGCTACTGATTTTCTGAGAGCGTTAGTGTTCTTTCCAAGCGGAATACACAATTTCCCTTGTCAAGATTAGAGTATTCTGGTAATGAGATCGTTATTATATGGTTTGTTGAGTCGTTGTATCGATGTAGTGAATCGTTTGTATTTGTGTATTTGCTTTCATGTTCAATGTGTGTTGTTTTTGATTAGAAATTGTTGTGTTTAATTGTGTATTAGGAACTTGAATCAAGTATGATACTTATCTGGAATATATTGAGCCAATATTAAAGATTATAAATGGAATTTAGTGATGTTTGATTTAAACTTTATGTTTGATTGGTAGATTTAATATTTAATTTTTAAAATTTTTAGAAAGTGTTTTGGAAGTTAGAAACTGAAGCCCTACTCTAATGTGAGTAATTAGAAGTTGAATTTATGAATTTTGGTGGAAAATTAAATTTAAAAATAATTTTTTGTGAAAGGCGAGTCTGGCGCCTAGGCGCCATAATTCGGTGCCTAAGCGCCGGTTCGGCCTGTACCCGAAAAATTCCTTAAATTCCCCCAAAAGCCATTATCAACGCCTAAGTCTTCGTCTTCCTCCATTTTTCGCGAAAATCAGCTTTTAGAATCCATTTTGAGGTCAAAACATCAAAGATTTGGGTGCGAAACCACTCGAATTCTTCGTCTCAAGGTCAGATCTACACTTTAAACCATTTATTTTCGATTTTCACCACAGATTTCCCTAGGTTTTTCTAAGAACCGAAATTTTGAAAACATTTTGATTTTTAGTGATTTCTTTGGATTTTTAAACTTATTTTAAGTTTTCTAAACTTAAAAAGAGTTTAAATTTTTGATTCCTAAATTTGTTCTTGTTTTCTTTCACGTTTAGATGGCTTCAAAATCTAAAAGCGGGAAGGCACGAGACAACTTCGATAGCAGCAAATTTTCTACTGCGGCTGCGCATTTTCGATTCCACGAATTTGCGACGTCGAGGAAGTTCATTTCAGAATGAAGTTTCTATCATCCGGGGGAGATGATTGAAAACACTATTGTTGCGCACAACTGGCAACGATTCTGTTATTTCACTGTTGTTGCTGTTATCCTTATAGTTCGAGAGTTTTATGCGAATTTTCTGGATGCCGAAGATTATGTAGTTTTTTCAGAGGTGTCAGAGTAGGATTTACTCCTGAAAGAATCAATGTATTTTATGGCCTGCCACCGACTATAGAGTGCCACTATTCTGGATTATCTCCATCCGAGGGAGATTTGGATATGATCATTGCTTATTTGATTGACGATGCATCGGATCTTGGAAGATCAGGAACTGAAAAAGGGTAAACTTCAAATCCTCCAAGTTAAATGGTATTTCTAAAGCATGACACTATTTTATTTTTGCAAGATTGTTACTTTCCAACCACCTGAGTGAAGTGACTAGAGATCGAGTGATCTTAAACTACTGCATTCAGGAAAGGAAGCCTATTGATGTCAGCAGTATTATTTATGATTCTGTGGATTCTATTGCGAGATCAAACACTTCTGTTGGACTGAGATTCCCATCTCTGATTTATTCATTATGTATTAACAATGGAGTCACTGCAGATATTTCAGAGGAAAGGTTGAAACTACTAAGCCGATTGGTCAGGAGAGCATTAGCATATATGATCGTCTTCGAGGGAAGAGATCGACTGCTCCTTCTTCTTCTGCACCTACTCCAGGTAGACCTTCTACTTCCCAACCTTCTACTTCTGCTGAGCCACCATCGAGTTTCTGGGAGTCAATGCATGATCAGTTTATAGAGCAGCAACAGGAGTTATTTCAAACTCACTGTAGGGTTGATACTATTGATAGGAAACTTTATCATTTATCTGATTATACCCAGAGGAAGAGTAGCTATGATGCTGAGTATGATGAAGCCCTTGTCAGATTTCTGAAAGGTGAGCATGACGTTAGTTTCCCTACTTTTCCTAGTTTCACACCATTTGTTGATCCTAAGGATGTTGAGTTTTTCTTTGGTGCTGATGATGATGATGAGGCTTCAACCAGTGACTAGTAGTTGATAGATCTCTATGTTGTGCTACTTTGTCATTAGTTTTTTTTGTTTGGTTTGTTTGTTTAGTTTGATGTTTGATGTATGTTGATTTGTTTATGTACCTGTGTGGATTGATTAGTGTTAAGATTATGTTGTTAGAATATTCTTAGTATATTGTGTTTGAGACTGAGATTAGAGTTAATTTATGATATGTTTGTTTTAGTCTACTGTTTAGTAATTAGTAATTTTGCTCTGCTTTTATTTTGTTTTATATTTAGTATAATCATAAAAATTAGCCTGCTTACTTTTTATACTTGCTTCATTTTTATCTTTATTATTCATAAAAGCATGAGTAGAAGTAAATTTTTCTTTTTAAGATCATTTTTACATACTTATAAAAATTTCCTTTTTAAAATTATAATTTTCTTTCTCTCATACTTTCAAATTTTCGTAGTCACCAAAACTTAAGTTTGGGGGAAGGGAAAATACATTCAAATTTAAATTTTATTTGTCCTTAAAGAGCTAATATTTTCTTAAAATAAAAACTTTTAACATAACTTAAGGAATGAAGAATCTATTTTAGATCACTTTTATTTTTGAAATTATAAACAATTTAGTGAACTTAACCAAAATTTTAATAACTTTGATTGATTTTAAGAATAGGATTATTTAACTTAAAGAAGAATAAGATTAATGAATTTTTCTATTCATGGTAGAAATAATGGAATTTTAGAAGTATTAAACAATAAAAAATTATCACTTGAAAAAAGAAAAGATTGAAAAACTTTTTGAATTTTTATTCATTTTATAATAATTATGTGGAATTGTATAAGTTTTGAAAATATAAGTTAAGGATAGTGAAATTTAAAATCATTAACAGGCTATGCAGATATAGTAATCCTCTCTATATGTTAAAAAAAAGAGAAAAGAGAAGAGAGGAGAAGCTTGAGGAAATGCCTAATCAAAAATTGGCTTCACTTGAATTATCTTATAGAAGGAAAACTAGTTACATATTTTACTTAATTTTTATGCATGAATCTTTATTTAAGAAAGGTTTTTCAAGAAGATCATTTTCTTGTAAATAATCTATGAGATCTTAATATAATAAACTTCTATTATTTTCAAAATGGAAGAAAAATTTGAAATCTTATGATTTGCTAGTTGAATATTCTTTAAATTCTTAAAATTAAACCTAGTTAGTGAAATTGGGTTAATAATTTACTAATGACTTTATAAAATAAAAAATTATAAGGAATCTTAAATATTTATCTTTTATTCCAAAGGTTATACATTTTATATAGTAAAAAGGGTTACTTGAGGACAAGTAACATTTAAGTTTGGGGGATTTTGATCCATGAAAAAAATACCTATTTTTATGCCTTGATTTTTATCAATTTCTAAGGATATTATGCTTTAATGAAAGGTATTTTTGTGTTTTTGGATGTAGGTGATGTAAAAAGGTCCAAAAAAGGAAAAAAAGGTGAAAAAGGAGCAAAAAGGAGAAAAATGAAGCAAAATACAAGAATTATCAAAAATTATGGCCTGGCGCCTAGGCGCCAGAAGTTGGAGCCTAAGCTCCAGACTCGATACAGAAACTGTTAAGTTTTTGACAACTTTTGGATGGTTATTTTGACGGAGTGAGCGGTTATTGGACATTCTAGAAGACTGGCAGTTGTTCCTTGATAATAGGACATGTGATACATTGCATTTGGACGCTCTAAAACGGTTTTAATCGCGAAGAGGTGCGAGCCAAAGTGAAGAGGTGCGAAGAACTAGACGCGGTGTCCGGCGCCTAGGCGCAGACAGACCTTCTAGAAGATTCATTGAATTTGGACATGTTTTGAAGAGGTGCCTCAAGGCAACCCTTGAAGCCTATAAATAGGAGTCCACTCCTTCAGAAAAAAGTGTGCCCCCATTGCATCCCCTATCTCTTAGCCACTTTAGGATCTCTCATCCTTAGAGAGAGAAATAGAGAGAGAAATAGAGGGCCACTTTTATTTAGTTTAGTGAGTTTATTTTCAAATTGTTGCATCTGGAGTTCATTACACTGTGGAGTCAGTAGGAATCAGAAGATTTGTAGAAGGAATATTTGAGATAAGTATTTTATTTTTGATTCAAAGTTTATTTATTATGTTTTGTTGTTTATATTTAATGTGTTACGAGTAGTTAGTTTACTTTCTTCCTTCGATTATGAAAAGATAAATAAGATAATATAAAATTCGATGGAGAATTGAAAATCAAAATATTTTGAAAAAATTGTGATGATATTAATACCTGATCTTACTTTACTTTTTAAATTGCCAATTTAAATTGTTAAAACCTCTTGAAGAGTTTTGAGACTTAGAAGGAGAAGAACTCTTAACTTGTAGATGTCACATGAATCCTTGGGTAGTCGAAGGCCATGTGCGGGCTATTCAAGGTGAAGTGCAAATAAATAGGAAGATAAGATTTAAAGGGCGTAGAATTGATAAGTTTTTAGAGTGACAGACTAAATTCTTATAATTTGATTTATGGATAAGGAAAGGGTCACTAGTAGGGCCGACCAAAGCCACCCTTGGACATCTAGTAGTGTGAGCCTAGATTAACCCATTCTACTGACAATACATCCGAACCTGATCTGTAGATTAGCCAATGTTCTTTGCGCCTGGATCAAAGGGTAAAGAATATGAATGCTTCTATTTGGCACAATACCATAAAATAGATTCTCCAACGAATATTAAATTTTCTTAAAAATCTCGGATAAATTGAATGGAAGAAAGTTATTTGTTTTATATTGTTTTCACAAAATCATTTTCTTATTATTGTTTTCTTTATCTGCATCTAGTAAATTAAAAGTAATCTATAGTTAAATTAAAATAAAAAATGATTTTGAAATACAATATTTAAAAATTTATTACCCTTTTTCCCCGTGAGATCGATACTGGGGTCTTTGTTTCAAAGCCCTTTATTACTTGAAACAATACGTATACTTGCGCAGTACCCAAAAAGTATATAAAATATTTTCTTTTAAAATTATATTTTGTTATATAAACATATATTTAAAAAGTATTAATTACTAACAGCCTAACATTCAGTAGCAATCAAGTTTTATTTAATGATATTGTCATAAATTAAAATTTGGTACACATCTATATAGTAAGTTATTCCGTGTCAAGTGTTTCGCGCCTTTGCCAGAAATTAAATTTTCTAGTAGTGGTAACAAATTCTTGTATTTTGAAATACAAAAATCGAGTCAGATATCACATGAATCCTTAGGTAATCGCAGGCTATACGCGGATTGTTTAAGGTGAAGTGCAAATAAATAGAAAGATAATATTTATTGGGCATAAAATTAATTAATTTTTAGAGTGACAGACTAAATTCTAATAATTTGGTTTATAGAAAGGTAACAGGTCACTGGTAGGTCCGACCATAGCCACCCTTGGACATCTAGTAGTGTGAGCCTAGATTAACCCATTCTACTAATAAAACATCCTAGCCTATCTATAGAATAGTCAATGTTCTTTGCACCTCGACCAAAGGGTAAAGAATATGAATGCTTCTATTTGGCACAATACCATAATATTAATTCCCTACAAAAGATAATTACTCTATAATTCTTGGATTAGTTGAAAAAGGAGAAAATTATTTTTATACTTGCATTGAATTTTAATTACTGCTTACTTTACTTTACTGCTTATTGCTTACTTTCTTTTAGTAAAAATTATTAGTTAATTAAATTTGAATATATATATATATATAAAGTATATATAAATTGCATTTTAAAATTTCAAAATATTAATTATATTTCTTACTTTTTATAAAATTCTCTATCCCTGTGGGATCGACAACCAAGAATCCACTAGAGCCCTGTATTACTTGAAAAATACGTATACTTGTGTTTAAAAGTGTGACTTTAACAATAATAAAATCTAAATATAAAATTATAAAAGTAAACTTCACGCGTCAAGTTTTTGAAGCCATTTGCTGGAAATTAAATATTCTAAAATGTGGTATCAAGTTCTTGTATTTTAAAGCATATATAAAGTCGCATCGCATCACTTGGCCAGCCATCCCAGCCTCCAGAACAGGCACGCCTGAGCTCCCCACTGTCCTTGAAACCCAAAATTTGGGCTTGACAGTGGGTAATCCATTCTCCAGCCACCTGGCCTGCTCAACCCTCACCCTAAGCGGCCTAAACCACTCATTGCCTGGCCCTGAGCTCCCCTCTCCGGCCATGGCTATAAAACCTACACCTTTCGGCCATGCTAAAGGTGTTGAATTTATCCTCACAGAACTCCTCCAAACTGCTCCCAGAGCTCCTCCCAGCTAAGAGAAGTTCATCCCCACTATCTTCCTGCCTTGAAATCCCCTGGTTGAGCCCAGGACAACCCCATAACCTCCGCCAAAACCAAATTAAACTCACCCATACTTTCCCAACACCAAGAGAAGGAGTTCCCTAGTGAAACCCCCTTTACCAGGCCAGCCAATTGCTCCAGACGTGAAAGCACCAAATCGAGTTTCAACATTTTCATAGACAGAAAATTCAACACAACCAGGAACTCAATCCATGGGCTTCTGGAACTCCAACAAACGTGCCGAGCATCTCTGATTGAGGCCTTACCTCTCATAGCAAAGGTATTGAGCTCTCCTTCCTCCCGAGCTTCAGGCGATTCTCCATTTTATTTGGCTTGACTTCAAAGCATGATAGCCATATGGATAGCTTCGTTTAGGCTAGATGAGCATGTAGAAACAAACCGCACTTGATTTGGTTGAGTATAACTCGAGATTTTAAGGTTTTAAGGTGGACGGCTCTCGGGTTGAACCAGACGGGGACGATGACCAGCCACCGTTGGATCGAGCGTGTATCGGATGGACGACGCAGATCGAGCCCGACAGAACCGCGAAACGGAAAGTGCTTGCCTAGTCAGATGGCGACGCTGAATGGGAACACGTCGCGTGGAGTTTCAAAGCTACCCAGGATTAGGTGGCGCCGCGTCGGATAAGTAGGAAATTAGGGTATTTTTTATTTATTTAAATGCCAAAATCTTTAAAAATGCATATCTTTGCATTGAAAAATCCTAAAAATAAACTAAAAATACCCTCTTGCTTAGTGAATAGAGGAGATTAATGTGGAAAAAAATTAAGTTATTTTGTTAAGTGTTTTATTTTTAATTAATTTAATATTGTTCTGAGTATTTTAATTCTCCATTCATGCATATAGTTCACCATGGCATGAGACCATAGGGCTTTTATAACCTCTGATCTTAGGGACATTCCCTGACTTTTCCAAAGTCAGAGGCTATCCTTGTGGTAAGTTATCTATTTTCCAAGTTTATGTGTCTGTTTTCATATTTTAATTCCAATAATTAGCATGTTGATTAATAAAATATAGGAAAATTAGGGGAGGTATCTCTGGACCATAGGACCCTAGGAAAATCATGGTTTGACTTAATTCATTCAAACAGAATCTAATTTGGCCAAAACCCTAAAATTAAGATTAAATTAATTTAAAACAAACACTCATTAAAATAATAGAAAATCAATTCTCCACTGATCTTTAGGATTAGAGGGGTCTCATATAAAAAATTGAAATCAATTGAAAATGATTTAACCCACTAAATGAATTATTTAAGTTATATGGCCACTTTTAAACTTTAAAAATTCATAAAACTTAATATATATTTCAAAAATTCACCAAATTAAGTTTGAGGCCTCTCTAGGATCAGAGAAGTCTAAAAAAATTAAAATAGGATTTTTTCTAAAATTTTCATTTTTAATCTAATTTTAAATATTTTAATAATTAAAATAATAAAAATAAAAAAATAATAAAATTCATAAAAATGTCATATTTTGCTTCCTAATCACTTAGGAACCAATCGTATATTTTTCCTAAGTCCCTAGGAAAAGATATTGAATTTTAAAAGCTTAATGCAAATTTTAATATTAAAAATGAATTTCTCAAACTTTCCCACTAAAAGAATTCTAAAAATTTAAATAAAAATAAAAAAAATATAAAATTTGTTTCTCTAAGTTCCTTGAGATCAAAGAGATTTAAGAAAAATATAAAACTTAATTTTCAACTTTAATTTTATTTTAAAATTAATTAATACCCTAAAACTTGGACAAATTATAATAAATAAAATAAAATTCAAAAAATCACCAAAATTGGTTCAATGGTCCTCTGGTCAGTAGGAACATCCCATAATTTTCCTAAGGACAGAAACTTTACCTTGGTCATGTTGTTGAATTTTCATTAAAAAATCTTTATTTTTCATTAAATAAATATATAAATTAAATTAAAAACAAAAAAGTCACATTTTCTCCTCTAATGTCTTCATTGGCATATAAGTGAAGTGACATAAAAATTTCAAGTTCATTTGAGCTCAATTTAGTGAGTTATGGAGTGAATAAGCTTAAGAGGGCATCAAGGTAATTAAGGGATTTTAGCCCTAATTAATATTTAGGCCTAATCAAAGGGAGGGCTGAACATTTGATCCTAAATTTTCTCTTGGATGATTGAAACTTAGGGAATTAAGAGGTAGAAACCCATTTAATCACTTAAAACATCAAAAATGAAACTTTAATTAATTAAGTCATTTAAATTTTGGAAGAATAATTAAAAATTTGGATTATTAAAATTAGGGATATGAATTAAGAAGATATCAATTCTTTAATTTAGAATCCCTAAATGGATTAATTCAATAATATTCAACTCTTAATTAATTCTAAAAATGATGACTGAAATTAATGATTAAAAAGAAAACAATCCTTAATTAAATTAAAAGTTTAAAACATAGAATGATTTAATAATTAAATTAAAGTAAGCTTAAAACATTAAAACTAATTTGAAATCCCCTAAAATTCAATCCAAAACAAATTTTAAAATGTTAAAAATTAATCTCAAAATAATTTACAATTAAGATGTAATAATGAAATCAATCTAAAATACTTAAAACAAATTCGAATCATCAAAACTTAATGGAATTAAATAATGTAATAACCTCTTTAACCTAAGTGATCTAAAACTTTTAAAAATCAATTTGAGATTTTATAACTAAACTAAATTGTCTTGAAACAACAATTCAACTTTAATGGTTAAGTCCTTTAACGAACTAATTTGCCCCTGAAGGCTTCCATCTTTATAACTCTTAAATGAAGCACCAAGTGAAAATGTCACTTCGCTCATCGAATAATCAAATGTCCAAATTCACTTAGCAAGAAACAAAATTCAACTAAATTTGTGGATGATTAATTCACATGTACAATAAAATTCATTTGGACTCGAAATAATCCCAGAAGCATTGAAAAGATGTTCAGGACTCATCCTAAGCACTTTCTCAATATGATGGGGTGTTTTAGAAGAACAATTCAATTTGATTGTTCTTTGGTGAAGAAAATCATCCTTAACAAAACACAATAACCTAGACGTCATAAAAATTGACTAGCAATAGGATTAGGAGTTTGGTAGACAACCAAAACCTTATCTTAGCTTTATCTAGGTATTTCTTGTAAGTATTTAAATGCCCTGACATGTGTTTTAAGTACAGCCTGGAATGACGAGAAAACCCGCCAGGTACACTTTTTTTTATTGCAATTTATTTACCTGCGCTGTACTTTCTTTCTTGCAGAACTTGCATGTTAAGCAAGAATGTCACCCTGCATGAAAATTGAAACATTTAGGATAGCCACAATACTGAAACCCAAAACTAAATTAAAAATCACAACAAAATAAAATTCACCGCCACAACATTCAAAAGATAAAATAACTCAAAATTTAATCACAAACAGAACATCAAAACTACAATTGCAACTAAATTAAAACGTGTCGTTAGATGACCGAGAATCCCTCAGATGATATAACTCACGTGTTACTAACGAGATTTTCCACGGTCTAAATGAAAGTGTGGAACTCATTCAGTTGAGTTTAACAAATTCATTTGGACTAAGTGAATCTGATGAAAATAGCGGTGCCGGGATGATGGAACGGTGGGATCTTAATCGGTTCTGCTTAATCAACTTTAAAATTTGTTTTAAGTAAAATACTAAGCCATCTCAATTCTTCAACTCTTCTAAACCAAAACACTTCTCTCATCTCTTGATTTTCACATTCTAAAACTAAACCTCTGCAACAACAAGGAGCTTGGAGCACGGTGGGCAACACGACCATCTTCATCAGCAAAACTTGTGTCTACTTCATCAAAAACTTTCTTAGAATTAAATAACCAAGAAATAAGATTTCGAGGTAGTTTTCCTAGTGCAACATAAAATCCTCAACTTTTCGTTAGGCACTTGCATAATCGTGTTCTGCAAATTAAGCCCTAACCGGTCTTAGGACTTCGAGGTAGTCGTTTGGTACGATATAAACCCTTCTTCGAGGCTATTTGTGTGATTATGTCATACGAATATAAGTCCTAATTAACTAAAATTGGTAGGATTGAAACATTAAATAATTCTTTCAAATTGAAGCCAAATCATAGGATAGTTTGGGAAGTTGCCAATATTCCTCTTGGATCCTCAACTTCTGCTACTTCTCTTCCTTTGGACTCTCAAAATAATTGTTCCAAATTTGATCCATTCCTTATTGAAATTTCCAAAATCCAATTGTTTGAAAACCTTAAACTTTGAAATTCTTGAGAGCAAAACCACTTATCATTATCGAGAGTTTTCTTAAATGATTCACGTCATTTAAGATGTAATTAACTATAGGGGCTTGCCCTTATAGGGAACTTTAAGAACCCAGGTAATATAAACCCTGCTTAATTTCTTTAAATTAAGCAGAGGAACCTGTCAGCTTATAAAATTGGTTTGCATACCAAATGTATGTCATAAATCTTCTAGTTTATTTAATCGAGCCCCATCATCAAGCAGTGTGTCTGTTCTTCGGGATAGATACATAATTTGTGGTGCGGTGCTCGTTTATGTAAACTATTTAGGATGTGAGATCGATTTGATTTCATATCTTAAAATTTTCAAACTTAAAATTATTTTCAAAATAAAATACTACTTTTAAATTATATATATTTAAATTAAATTTAAAATGTAAAATTTGCTGACAATTTTTGTAGGCAACTCCCTTTTCGAAATACTCAACCTAAAAATATGCTGACAAGATGTAAAGTAGGATCTTCAGTTGGTGCTCCCCCAAACTGATTATTAGATACAATTTAGATAATATCAGGTTTAAGCACAAATGAATTAGGAACTACAGCAGGGTGTTGAATACTATAGGGTTAACATAATCTCTTAAAGGTCTAAATCCTTGATGGATGTTAACATTTTGATTTTCTTGATTTTCCATTTCATGAATATTTTCATCTTTTTTAGTATTTTTAATTTTTTTGATTTTTCTGATAGTTATTTCTAATTCAGAATCGTAAGGCACAAGTCCTTCAGAACCTAAACTATGCATACACAATAAAATAAAATAAATCACACTAACAAAAGCAAGGAAAATGTGAAAATTTTGATTTTCTTAATTTCTTTAATTGAAATTTTAATTAATTTCTCCGGCAACGGCGCAAAAAACTTGATCCCCAAAAGCAAGCAATTAAAATTAATGCTTACATTTTTATTTATGCTTACATTTTTCACTTTGTATTTCTTTTCAATGATTATATCTATTTCTTTGCAACGATATCAAAAACATGATTTTGAAGAAAATAAGAAATATATTTTAATTGTTTTATAATATGAGATTCTACACAAGTATACATATCATTTATCAAGTAATATATGACTTTCTGAATAAGTCCCGAGATATCGAACCCATAGGGAAATGACTAAAACTTTAAGGAAAAAGAAAAATAACTTGTTACTTTTCAAATTGATTTTGTAAAGTATGTTTTAAAATAGAAAGTTTGAATTTTTTTTTAGAAATTTTCTTTTAAGAAAAAGTAAAGCAAGCAATTAAAATTAATAAGACTCTAAAAACACTATATGAAAGCAATGAGAATAAACTATCCTTTTCCTCTTTCATGAATCAGTAATAATTATGGAATTTCATTGTGGAAGTATTAAAATGTGTTTTTCCAAATAGGAGCAATTATATTCTTTATGCTTACTTGGTTCTATAAAGAACATTGGTTAATTTGAAGCTTTGAAATTTTGTGGATGAGTTAGGCGGGGAAGATACCAGCTCTCACTCCAGAGTTCCCTCTTTCCCTCCACCTGAGGACTAACATCTCATAACAAAAATATTCACCTCAAACTAAATTAGGGGGTTTGGCTTGTCACTCTAAAGTCCTCTAATTTTACTCCCTAATAAAAGCACATCTCCTTATTTATTTGCACTCAAATATATGGTATACAATTCTCACCCATATAAATGCATGTGATTCACTCCAATTGTTGATTGAGACAATACTGCATTAGTTCTTACATGATCTCGCAACAAATTTTAACATCTTAGTTGGGCAACTCAAGAAGCAAATGAAGTGCAAGGTAGCGGAATCATCACAACTTCTTCCATAATTTAATTATTTCTTCATTTGAAAGGAAAAAGATATATAAAACTACAGAGAACTCATGGAGAAAACACAAACACAACTTGATTTGAAAGAAGAAAACATAGTGAAAACACACCAAGTCTTAATTAAAAACCAAATGAAAAAACAAAGATAAACACTTATATGAAAATCCTCTCCAAAGACTCTGAAAGTTCCTCTGAATCTTTTGCTTTGTACTAGATAACTCCTTATAAGTTAGCACACAACTCTAAGGATTGACTCTCCTAAATTTTAATACAAACTATGATAAAGTAAAGTAGAAGAGTAAAGAAAATTTGGCGAGAAGAAGACTCTTTTCCTTCCTCTTTCCCTGGAAACAACTTCAAGCTTTTTTCCAACTTTTCCAGCCAAAATATTTCTTCAAAACTATTCTTTTGGGTGTGGCACTCCCTTCTAATCTTTAAGTCTTTATTTTTAATAATTCTCTAAAAGTTTCTTTAGTGTCACTTCAAATTATGTCCAAATTCAATGAAATACACTAAGAGATGCATCCATCCATTCAAATTTTAAATGAATTTTGGCGCTGATGGAAATTTAATGAAGTTTAAACCAAAGGTTGCTGATGCGACTTTTTTTATATGCAACGATTTATGAACAATAGATATATAATAATTTTTATAAAGTCACAATGATCCAACGCAAGTATACGTATCGTATCAAGTAATGTCGGGCTCTAATGGAGTCCCATTTATCGATCCCACAGGAAAGCAAGGTAAGTGGACCTTAGTCAAATTCTAGTCTACTACTAACAGCCTTAGTTTGGAAGGGTGACATAAGTGGTTTTTCTAACAACTACTCCTAAATGCACATGATTATATGTAACAATAATAACTGCTCCCTAATACAAATATTAATACTAAAGATAACCCTTTTTGAGGAAATTAGTCTGGTGAATTTTGAGATAATAAAAACTACTATTCTCATGTAACAAATTGGATAATGTATAAGAATAAGATGCATTAAATATTGTATGTGTCAAATAGGAGCAATCCTATTCTTTACCCTCTTCCGAGTACCCCCTCTTCAGAGTGCTATAAAGAACATTAGCAAATCTTAGGCTTAGTCCCTAAATCCAAGGTTAGGCTGAGAGGATACCGGCTGTTACTACGGAGCTTTTACTCACCCTTCACCTGAAGGTTAACCCTAGCTTTAGTTACCAAACTTTAGGACCAAATTGGGGATCTCAGCCTGTCACCCTGAAACCTCCAATTTGACGCCCATGAAACCATGTTTCCCTATTTATTTGCACTAAATCCCCATGAACTACAAAATTCATTCACAGACATTGAATGTGGTTCCACTTTGTTAAGAATTACACAGCCCTTTCGAGTCAATGCAATTACAACGGATTTTAACACTACAACGAGTTCTTTTTGTAATGTAAATGAAGTGCTCTTAAAAATCATCACATTTATAATTAAAGATTCTTTTAGCAAGCATCACATTATCCTAAACATGAGTCCTACTCATTGCAAAAGAAAAGTAGAGTAAAAACAATGACATAATTTTCTTATACCACTATTTCCAAACAAGAAGAAAGAGTAAGAGAAAGACATCAAAAAGCACGAAGAAAACACAATGGAAAACTTCATTTCAAAGAAAATCCACAAAATAAGTGTTTAAAAATCATAAGATAATGAAGAACGCAATACTTAGCTTTTTCCCCTTGAAAGAAATATGAAAATCTCTCCTATAAAGTCTCCCGCCGATCCATGCAATGCTAGAACATTCCCTTACAGATTCTCTCAAAATCCCCTCACTAATCTCTCCAAAAAGGTAGAAATCTACATTTCTACTCCTTTTCTAAGATCTCTAAGAATTATCCGTGTTTTCCCTATCATCTCTCCCATTTTTTGGCATCAAATTCGGTCTAAAATAGTGTAGGGATGAATTTCCCAAAAGGTGCATGAAGAAACCTTCCAAAAAGCATCCAGATTCAATGTATATGGCTAATAACCGCTCAATTTCACATCCAGACCGTCTTGGGCACCAGCGGCACTGAATAGGGTGTTGCCAGCGCCCTATTTTTTGTGGTCTCAGGCTTCTGGCATTGCCAGTGCCGGTTTGGATGCCTCTAGCGCCCATCCTACGTAGCTTCACCATTTTGCTCCGTATGGCTCCATTTCAGCTCCGATTCACCCCGTTTTAGTTGCTTTCCGTTTCTAACATATAGTACTAAAAATTAAGCATAAAAAACCTTTCTTTAAAGTGTAATCTCATTCAAAAATATGTAATAAGTGTAAAATAGATTAAACATAGAAAGACTTATCGAAAGGTGTCGAGTCAAAATTTGCTTTCTTGCTCGATTTTCCTCCAAATTGCACCATTTTTGCTTCCTTTTGCTCTAACCACTATTTCATGTACCTAAAAATAAAAAACATACAAAATATCTTCCTTTAAAGTGTAATATCATCAAGAATGAGTAAAATTATATAGCAAAAAACGTATATATTTTAGGCGTGTCAATACCCCTAAACTTAACTGTTACTTGTCCTCAAGTAACACTATAACTTTAAAAATAAAATATGTTGACTTGTAGTTGTGGGTTTCAATAGAGTTTCCTATAATTTCATCTCAGAAATATTATAGTATAATATAGGAGAAATTCTAGCAAATTAACTTAGGACTAGAGTGTAAGAATATCTCATATTCAACTTAGGAATCCTGATTTTCTATTTACTTCAAAAGTTATTGAAAATTGTTAAAATAAAGATTCATAGAAAGTATAAAAATGGAATTTAAGCATCTTATCTATACCAATTTAACCAATGCCTCTTGAAATAAGAATAAGCTTAGGATTATTTTTAAGTCATTTCATTTAAAAAGATTCAAGTGAAACCAATTTTTGATAAGGCTTCTCCTCAAGCTTCTCCTCACTTATTTTATCTTTTTTTCTTTTCTTTCGGGATCATTTTCAATCCCTTTTTTTACCTTTTTTTCCTTTCTTTCGAGATCATTTTTAAACCCTTTTTTAACTTTTTTATGTGAGGATTACTATATCTAGATATGCCTTTAATAATTTTGAGTTTCACTATCCTCTCTCTAAAATCCGAAACTCAAAACTTTCCCTCACTTTTTATAAGTGTAAGTATTAGTTCGAAAAAGGTTTTCAATAAAGGTTCAATTCTCATTAAGTATAAATCTAAGAATTTTAGCTTTTCGAAAATTTAACTCCTTTCTACCATAAATAAAAAATTCATTTTTTCAATGTTTCCTACAAAATATCTTAACTCTAGAACAGTTTCTTTACATAGGATTTCAACTAAGTTATTTTTCTAACATTCCTAAAATTGAAATTATAGTAACCTAAAGGTAACACCACATATCACAAGTCATTTTAAAAGTGGTATCAAATTAAATATAGGCTACTGAGGACAAATAAAGTTACATTTAAAAATTTTTTTCTTCCACCCAAACTTAAATTGTAAAATATTTTGCAATTAATTCCATAAAATGTAGCAGGAAGAAAAAGTAAAGTTTTAATCTACTTACTACTACAACATCCTATCAAATTCATATACATGCATAATTAGGATAGAAAGACTGTAGGAGAAATTAAATCTAGCCTAAAACATGCTTGCAATAATATTAAACTTAAAGGAAGTATTTTCACGTTAAAATTTTATTTTTTTCTTCCTACCCCTAAACTTGATTTTTAATATGTATAACATTTAATACAGAAAATATAAGTAGGAAGAAAATAGTTCAGAAATTCTCTCAACCACACATGTCTATCAAAAACATTTACAAGTATTCATTAGGATAGAACCATATGCATTAGAAAGTAAATCTAAACTAATCATGCCAGAATGAAATTCATTAAATAAAAGTTTAATTAGCATAGCAGGTATCAACAAGGGAATATAAAAATGTTCTTCAATTATTATATAAAATTGTAACACAAACATAAACACACATATGATAAATGAGGTCAATTCTTCCATTAACTCATCACATCACACAGATTTACTTCCAATTTATAACGGAATCACTACACTAATAAATTAGGTACATTTTAAAATGATTTTATAGATTATAATCCCAAAGATAAGATTATCCCTACAAAATTAGTTTCCGGACACCAATTTCAGGCATCATCTAATCCCTTTAATTAAGCACCTCTAACTGTTATAAATCATAGTGTAAGATCATCCACAAGTTATTCATCAAATAGGTTCATTACTCCTATCAAATGAAAACAAAGTTAGAGAAAGGATGTAATAAAATTGAGATGAAGCTGCCATTATTCAAATTCATGATATCTCTTGTAAAACTCAAGTCTGAGTAAGACCCGAGTTATAGTGAACTCGTCAATCCAACTACTACAAGAGAACATACAAGTCTAACCCTATTAAGAAATTAAGGAATCACCTCCCTCATGACACACAAAGATCAAATCAAACTACTAACAATCGAAACATCTACCAATTAATAATCAAACTTAGCAATCCATAATGACACATACAGATCAAGTCAATCCACTAATACAAACATGAATTAAGCTGATCAATCCACAATAAAGTAAACACAATACAACACTAACAATCATGACTCTCAAGCATACTAAATCAAAGCACACTGATAACTATGGGTTGCCTCCCATAAAGTGCTCGGTTTTAACATCGCGGGCCCAACAAATGATTCCTCTAGATCAAAATTCCAATTAAGTAATCCTCGATCAATCACTCAATCCTTTTCAGATCCAGGAATTTCTGCAAAATCCTCAAATTATAATTTTTCATTCATCTCTTTCTTTTTAGATGAATTTATATCATTGTTCCTCATATTTCTTTCTAGATCCAATATTCTTCTATTGATTTTCTGAATTTGCATATTAACATGATCCTCAAAATTCATAAGAAATGGATCTTTATAAGATAATTCATGATCTCTCAAATTCTGGATCGGATTCTCTCTAGATAATTCAGATTCTAGATCAAATTCTTCTATCCTACTCTTATGATTCAAATTATCTTCCAATTTTTCACCTTTATAATTATTAAATGATGAAAGATCTATCTTAGTTGAGGAAATAAGTTTGCCTAATTCCTTAGGAATTTCTTCCAATGGTCTTCCAATATCCTTTTCCTCTTTTCTCAACTCAATGTTCTTTTGAAATTTATCCTCAAATTCTCTTCCAAGTCCTAGTTCAATAACTTTAACTTGTTCATCATTTAATTTAGGTTTTTCATGTAATTGAGTTGATTATGAAGATATAAAGACTGGTGGTGTAGATGAATTCCCTAAATGGGCAGGCTTTAAAATTGTATGTGGTACATCCATCTTAAGTTCATGAGATTTTTCAACAAATGGAATTTCAAGTTCACTATTTTTGGCAGCTTCCATTATTTCACACCTCTCTTGAACATAAATACAGTCTTCTTTAGATAACGTTTTCAACTCATCATGAAAATCCATTCTGATCTCATCTGTTATCTTACTCTCAAAACTTCCTTTGAAATGGTCTTTACATAGATAATCAATTTAATCCATCAAAAAACATTCATCATCTTTTCTCTCAGCTAGAAATTTCATAGCCTTCAATACATCAAAAGTGACTTCCTAGTCATTAATATTCATAATCAACTCTCCTTTTTGCACACTTATCATAGTTTGTCCAGTAACAATGAATAGTTGTTCATTATCGTTCTCTTTAGGTTTAATATTAGTGTTGCTAGGAAGTGTTCCTTTCGGTCTATTGCTAAGTGAATTAGCAATTTCGCCCAGTTGATTCTTTATGTTTCTAATCGCAGCATTTTGACTTTGAAACTGGTTTCCCATTTGCAATACCACTTTGTCTATAGACATCTTATTATCCTCAAATTGTTGATCAATATTATAGTTCAGTGGATATGAAGGCCTATATCTTGTGTTACCCTGCCTATTCCAACTTCCATTAGGATTTGCATGATTGTTTTCTCATTGTTGGTTTCCACCCTCAGTAGTATGATTCCAGTTAAAATTAATATGGTTCTTTCAACATGGATTGTAAAAGTTATAATATGGGTTGTTTATGGTATTTAAAGTCTCATATGATAATATGCCCTAATAAACTTTCCTCACTTACAGGAGTAAATTGAGGTTGGTTCATTCCAAATTGGTCCAACTTCCTTGATATTGCACCAACCTGAGATGCAAGAATTGCAATCGCATCTGTATCATGAACACTAGCTACATTTTTATGATTTACCCTTGTAGAGGGCCATTGAAATTCATTTGTAGCCATTTCTTCAATTAATGCATATGTTTCATCAAATGTTTTTGACATTAATGAACCACCAACAGTAACATCAATAATGGACCTAAGGGATCCTACTAACCCATTATAAAAAGTTTGAATGATTAACCAATCTGGCAGAGCATGATGTGGATACTTTCTTAGGAGTTCCTTAAATCTTTCCCAGGCTTCGTGTATTGATTTCCCTTCATGCTGACAAAATGAGAGAATATCGTTTCTAATTTGAGTAGTCCTTGAAGGTGGAAAATACTTAGCTAGGAATTTCTGAGTTAACTCCTCCCAATTTTTAATAGAACCAGGTGCTAATGAGTATAACCACATTTTAGCCTTATCCCTTAGTGAGAAAGGAAAAAGCCTTAGCTTAACAGCATCATCTGACATGCCATTATAACGAAATGTAGCACAAAGTTCTAGAAAACTAGATAAGTGTAAATAGGGATCCTTCGAAGGAGTTCCCCCAAACTGGTTGTTCTGAACAAGTTGGATAGTCACTGGATTTAGTTCAAACGAGTCAGCTTCTACAACAGGGTTTGTATAATTGAGTGAATTTTATCTATTGTAGGATTTACATAATCCCTCAATGATTTATGATGATTTTCAAGTTATTATTTTGAATGTTTTCCATTTTTATTTCTAGTTTTTCAAGTCCTTTCTGTTTTTTTATTTTTTTCCATTTTTCTAACTCGGGATCATAAGGCACAAGTCCTACAGATCATTTCTTTTGCATACGTAACACAACAAACAATACATTAACAATAAAGCAAATAAAAAGAAAAATATATTCAACACAACAAAATATTTTCACAAACACCTTATTTTTCACGAAAATAGTTTTTTTTTCATAACACTTTTTCATAAAAAACACTTTTCATGCAAGCACAATTTTACGACACTAAAGTTTTCCAATTCTAAGCCTAATTACTTCAACTAAAATTCTCCTAAAATTCTTACCGAAGCTTCCCCGGCAACTGCGCCAAAAACTCGATGCGACTTTTTTATATGCAAGAATTTATGAACAATCGATAAATAAAATTTTTTATAAAGTCACAATGATCCAATGCAAGTATACATATCATATAAAGTAATACAGGGCTCTAATAGAGTCCCGTTTATCGATCCCACAGGGAAGCGAGGTAAGTGGTCTTTAGCCAAACTCTAGTCTACTACTAACAGCCTTAGGTTGGAAGGGTGATATAAGTGGTTTTTCTAACAACTACTCCTAAATGCAGATGATTATATGTAAGAATAAAAGCTACTCCCTAATGCAAATATTATTACTAAAGATAACACTTTTGGGGGAAATTGGTTTGGTGAATTTTGAGATAATAAAAACTACTATTCTCACGTCACGAATTGGATAATGTATAGGAATGAGATGCATTAAATATTGTATGTGCCAAAATAGGCGCCATCTGATTCTTTACCCTCTTCCGAGTACCCCTTATTCAGAGTGCTATAAAGAACATTAACAAATCTTAGACTTAGTCCCGAAATCCAAGATTAGGCTGGGAGGATACCGGCTGTCACTTCAGAGCTCCCACTCACCCTTCACCTGAAGGCTAACCCTAGCTTTAGTTGCCAAACTTTAGGACTAAATTGGGGATCTCAGCCTGTTACCCTGAAAAATCCAATTCGACGCCCATGAAACCATGTTTCCCTACTTATTTTCACTCAATCCCCATGAACTACGCAATTCATTCACGAACATTGAATGTGGTTCTACTTTGTTGAGAATTACACCGCCCTTTCAATTCAATGTAATTACAACGAATTTTAACACTACAACGAGCTCTTTTTGTAATGTAAATGAAGTGCTAGTAAAAGCCATACCATTTATAATTAAAAATACTTTTAGCAAGCATCCCAATATCCTAAACATGAGTCCTACTCATTGCAAAAGAAAAGTAGAGTGAAAACAATGACATAATTTTCTTATACCACTATTTTCAAACATGAAGAAAGAGTAAGAGAAAGACATCACAAAACACAAAGAAAACACAATGGAAAACTTCATTTCAAAGCAAATCAACATAATAAGTGTTTAAAAAATCATAAGATATTGAAAAACACAATGCTTAGTTTTTTTCCCTTGAAAGAAAGATGAAAATCTCTCTCACAAAGTCTCCCGCCGATCCATGCAATGATAGAACATCCTCTTACAGCCTCTCTCAAAATCCCCTCACTAATATCTCCAAAAAGGTAAAAATCTACATTTCTACTCCTATTCTAAGATCTCTAAGCATTCTCCACGTTTTCCCTACCATCTCCCTCATTTTTTGGTTTCAAATTCAGTTTAAAATAGTGTAGGGACAAATTTCCCAAGAGGTGCATGAAGAAACCTTCCAAAAAGCATCCAGATTGGTTGTATATGGCCAATAACCTCTCAATTTCGCATCCAGACCGTCTTGGGCGCCACCGACGCTGAATAGGGTGCTGCTGGCGCCCTATTTTTCGTGTTCTTGGGCTTCTGGTGCTACCGACGCCGGTTGGGACGCCCTCAGCGCCCATCCTGCGCAGCTTCACCATTTTGCTCCGTTTCAGCTCCGATTTGCCCTGTTTCAGTTGCGTTGTGTTCCTAACAGATAGCCCTACAAAATAAGCCTAAAAATAACCTTTCTTTAAAGTTTAATCTCATTCTAAAATATGTAAGAAGTATAAAAGAGATTAAAAATAGAAAGACTTATCGAAACGTGTCAAGTCAAAATTTTCTTTCTTGCTCATTTTTCCTCCAAATTGCACCATTTTTACTTCCTTTTGCTCCAATCACAATTTCTTGTACCTATAACCAAAAAAACATACAAAATACCTTCCTTTAAAGTGTAATATCACAAAAAATGAGTAAAATTATATAGAAAAAACCGTATATATTTTAGGCGTGTCAGTTGCTTAAAAAACCCCTTCAAATCTGTGCCAAAATTAATTAAAATTCATCACTTTAATTATGGAGCTTATTCGCCAGCTGATGCACCAAAAATATATATTATTTTTGCTATATAATTTTACCCGTTTTTTGTGATATTGTACTTTATAGAAAGATATTTTTCATGATTTGTTGCAGGTATGATGATTTTAGGTGATTGGAGCGAAAAGAAGTGAAAAGGAACGATTTCGGAGCAAAAAGGAGCAAAAAGAAGGAAAACAACTTCTGGCTCCACCGACGCCATTTTCTAGAGAGGTCGACAATATTTGGATGATAGAGCACCGCCAGCGCCTAATGTCGGTGGACTTGAAATTTGAAGAGTTTTGGTGACTTTTTGAAGGGATGCCAATGTAAACTCTTGGAATTTCATTTCTAACATATAAGTAACTATTTTTGGACGAAAAGTAGTGTGTGGTTTTGTGGTTTTGGTGTGTGTCTTGTGTATTTTAGAGAGTATAGTGTATTTTGAGTGTTAGGGCTTAGGAGAGAAGAGTTCAGAAGTGAGAATTTAAGAGAAATTCTTCTCAAAGGAGTGAAGGTGAAGAAGTAAAGTGAGATAATGCTTCTTCCTTTCCATTCTAAAGAGAGAATTAAGTGTTGCAAAGAAAAGAGAAATAGATTCAAAGGAACTTCAAGGGAATTGCATTGGAGAAGAGAAAGAGATAAGTTGTTTTTTCTTTTATGGTTTGTATGACTTTTCTTTTATATAAAATCTATGTTTTATTGTATCTTCTTCATGAATTCTGAGTAGTATCCTTTATCTTTCTTTTTGCATAGAGATGTGATGATGTGTTGATGTGGATTTGAAGTGCCTTTAATATATTGAAGAAATTGTGATGGTTTTTCATTTCGAACTCAATTTACTTTTCGATCTAGCCAATTGATTTGTTAAAATATGTTGCTAAACATTAACTCTGAAAGGATTTATTATCCTACAACAATAATAAAGAATCCATTCAATTTCCATGGATGAATTGTGTAGTTCATGGGAATTTAGTGCAAATATATAGAGAAATGTGTTTTGATGGACTTCAAATTAGAGGTTTCCGGGTAACAGGCTGAGATCCCCAATTTGGTCCTAAGATTAGTAACCAAACTTGAAGGTTAGCCTTCAGTTAAAGGGTGACTGGGAGCTCTGTAATGAGAGTCAGTATCCTCCCAGCCCAGCCTTAGATTTAGTGACTAAACTTATGATATGTAAATGTTCTTTTCATGCTTGGAAGAGGGGGTACTTTTTTAAGGGTAAAGAAACATTTATGCTCCTATTTGGCATAATACCATAGATAATCATTTCATATCATCCACACATCATATTATCATTGCAAGAGGAAATATAATTTTCTTATATATCAAAAACCTTTTAAATATACAGCTTAGTGTGTTTCTGTTAGTTAATTCTGTTTTAAAAGATATTAGAAGTAATTGTAGTTTGTTTAATTGTTTCTGTTTTCTGAATCTTGGTAGTAGAAGTAAACTTTCAAATTTATTTGCAATTTGAGTATTGGATTTCAGTGCTACATTACCTATTGTGAAACACTTTCTTTTACTTCGTCACTTCCCTATGAGATCGATAACCAGGACTCCATTAGAGCCCAGTATTACTTGATACAATACGTATACTTGTGTTGAATGCTTGAACTTTACAAAATCATTATAAATATATATAAATTTGAGTTCTTAAATTCTTGCAATATAAAAGTCCGAACCGCATCATGTTTTTGACGCTGTTGTCAGGGAAAGTAATGAAGTAACTAAGTAACTAACTAAGTAGGGAAGAAAGTATAAACGATATTTATTGATAATATAGTAACTGAAAACTTTACTTTCTAACTTGTAATTATGTGTGTTTGTTTACTTTTTAACATATTTGTGTGATTGTATATGCGTCATAGTGGATCTATAGGTTTAGTGCCTTACGATTCGGAGTTAGAGCATACTGCTAGAAAATAGAAAACAACCAAAAAAAAACTAAAAATCCTTGTGAGATGGCGAATAATCAAGATAATCAGAGAAATGATATTGGAAATTTGCCAAGACCTTTAAGAGATTATGCTAACCCAACAGCAGATGAAATTCACATAACTATTCAAAATCCTGATGTTGCTCCTAATTCATTTGAACTTAAACCTGTTATTATCTAAATGACACAAAATAATCAATTTGGAGGAACACCTAATGAGGATCCAAATTTACATCTCGCTAGTTTTCTAGAACATTGTGCTACTTTTAAATATGACGGAGTGTCTAGTGATGCTGTGAGACTTAGACTTTTTCCTTTTTCATTAAGGGATAAACCTAAGGCATGATTAAATTCATTAGCACCTGGATCTATTAGAACTTATGGAGAATTATCTCAAAAGTTTCTATCAAAATATTTCCCTCCATTAAAGACTACTAAGTTAAGAAATGATATTACATCTTTTGGTAAGTTTGAAGGAGAAACAATATATGAAGCTTGGGAAAGATTTAAAGATCTTCTTTGGAAGTGCCCACATCATGCTTTACCAGATTGATTAATAATTCAACCATTTTATAATGGATTAGTGAGATCATTGAGATCAATTATAGATGTTGCTACTGGTGGATCATTAATGTCAAGATCTTTTGATGAAGCATACACATTAAGTGAAGAAATGGCTACTACTAATTTTCAATGGCCCTCTGAATGGGTAAATCCTAAGAGAGTAGCTAGTGTTCATGATTCCGATATGATGACTATGATAGTTTCTCAAATTACCACCCTTTCTAAAAGAATAGATCAATATGGAATGAATTATTCTCAACCACCTCTAGTGTTAGAGGAAATATCATTTGGATAGATAACAGAATCTCAAACACCTTATGAGACTTTGAATGCTATTAATAGACCTAACAATCCTTATTTGAATCTTTATAATCTTGGTTGGAAGAATCACCTAAATTTCAATTGGAATAATAGCAATGCCAATGTTAACCCACATTGGGGGAATAGTTCTATAAATCCAATTGGAAACTCGAACAATCAAGGAAATACCAATTTTAGACCATCTAATCTTCCTGGATTCAATAGTAACTCGCAATTTAAGGATAAGAAGTTGTCTACTAAAAAAATAATTCTGAATATGGGAAATCAATTACAAGCTCAAGGTGTTGCTATGAAAAATATTGAAAATCAATTGGGGCATATTTTCACTGCACTTAATAATAGACCTTCTAGAATGCTTCCAAGTAATGTTGAGATCAATCCAAAAGATCAAAACGAAGAACAACTTAAGGCTATTCAATTAAGGAGTGGAAAAGAATTGGAAACGAGAATGCAAAAAGAAGTTGAAATAGAAAAGGAGAAGGTAGAAATCGAAAAAGGTTCAAGCGAGATTTATCCAGACTTGGATTATCCTCTTAAACCAATTAAGATAACTGTTGAAAAACCACCGCCTCCATTTCCTCAAATATTGAAGAAACAAAACAGAGATAACAGATTTGGAAAATTTTTGGAGATCGTTAAGAAATTAACGATAAATATTCCCTTTGTTGAAACATTAGAAAAGATGTATGACTATGCTAAATTTATGAAGGATATTCTGAAAAAGAAAAGAAAGTTCACAGATCATGAAATTATTGCACTTAGCGGAGAGTGTAGTGCAATTATTCAGAAAAAACTTCCGGAAAAACTTAAAGATCCTGGTAGTTTCACTATTCCGTGTGCTATAGGTTAAAATTTTTTTGGAAGAGCTTTATGTGATATGGGAGCTAGTATTAATCTTATTCCTTTATCAACTTTCAAAATATTGGGAATAAGAGAAATTTATCCTACATCTGTGACTCTTTAGTTGGCCGATCATTCCATTATTTACCCTAAAGGAGTGGTGGAAGATGTGTTAGTGAAAGTGGATAAATTTATCTTTCATGTGGATTTTATTGTACTTGATATAGAGGAAGATAAAGAAATTCCAATCATTTTGGGAAGACCATTCCTTGCTACTGGAAGAGCAGTGACTGATGTTCAAAAATGATAATTAACTATGAGAGTTAATGATGAAGAGGTGACCTTTAATATTTTGAAATCTATGAAGTATCCCTCAATGGAAAAATATAATGAATATTTTAGGATGGAGGTCTGTGAATATTTGAGAAATGATCATTTTGAAAATATATTTGAAAAAGAAGTAGAGTATGAAAATATGTTTGAAGAAGAAATTGAAAATGAAGAAAATTCAGATAGTAAGAAGAATGAAGATTTGGAGTATGTTCAGGAGAGATTCGAAGTATTAGACACTATGGAAGGTGGAAATAAAAGCTTAATTCCATCTATAATAAAACCTCATGAACTTGAGATGAAAATTCTCCCGAATCATTTGAAGTATATGTTTTTAGAAGAATCATCTACCCTGCCAGTTATTGATCTTCGCTGTTTAACGATTATCAAGAACAGAAGTTATTGGAAATCTTAAAAAGATACAAGAAAACTTTTGGATGGACTTTAGCAGATATTAAAGAAGTCAGTCCTTCGATTTGTATGCAAAAAATTTTATTAAATGAAGAACATAAACCGAGAGTTGATCCTCAAAGGAGATTAAATCCAATAATGAAAGAAGTTGTTAAGAAGGAGATTGTAAAATGGCTAGATGCTGAAATTATTTATCCTATTTCGGATAGTGCTTGGGTGAGTCCAATACATTGTGTACCAAAAAAGGGAGGAGTGACTGTTGTAGTGAATGAATGTAATGAAATTATTCCCACAAGACAAATTAATGGATGGTGAATTTGTATTGAATATAGGAAATAAATGCCGCCACCCGAAAAGATCACTTTCCTCTTCCTTATCTCGATCAATTGCTGGATAGAATTGTTGGACACAAGTACTACTGCTTTCTGGATGGATATATTGGTTACCATCAAATACCTATTGCTCTTGAGGATCACGAAAAGACAACATTTACTAGCCCTTATGGAATCTTTGCTTTTCAAAGAATGCCTTTTGGACTGTGTAATGCACATGCAATATTTCAGAGATGTATGATGTCTATCTTCAATAGTATGATAGATAATGGAATAGAAGTTTTCATGGATGATTTCTCTGTATTCGGGACTTCATTTGAAATTTTCCTGGAAAACTTAGCAAAAGTTTTGGAGCTTAGCGAGAAAACAAATTTAGTTCTGAATTAGAAGAAATGTCGATTTATGGTTGCAGGAGGAACTGTGCTTCGGCATAAAATTTCTGAATATGTTATGGAGGTTAATCCTGCTAAAATTAGAGTGATTGAGAGATTTATACCACCCACTACCGTGAGAGAGGTGAGGAGTTTCTTAGGACACGCTGGATTTTACAGGTGATATATTAAAGATTTTTCTAAAATTACTAAACCTTTGTGCCGACTTATAGAAAATGATAGAAAGTTTGATTTTAATGATGAATGTTTGAGTGCTTTCGAATTATTGAAAAAGAAATTAATCACTACACCTATAATTGTTTTACCAGATTGGGTAAAACCATTTGAACTCATGTGTGATGCTAGTGATTATGCGATCGGAGTAGCATTGGGGCAAAGGCATGATAAAATTTTCAAAGTCATTTACTATGCTAGTAAAACTCTTAATGAGGCTCAAATTAATTATACCACTACTGAAAGAGAGTTATTAGCTATAGTATTTGCTTTTGAAAAGTTTAGACCTTATTTAATTGGAGCTAAAAGTATTGTGCATACAAACATTTCGGCTATCAAATATTTAATGCAAAAGAGGGATGCAAAACTTAGACTGATTAGATGGATACTTCTTCTACAAGAATATAATTTTATGATAGTTGATAGAAAGGGAACTAATAACTAATTAGCTGATCATTTGTCAAAATTAGAGTATGATAAATTATCTGAATTTGAGAAGGAAGTTATAGAAACTTTCCCTGATGAACAACTTTATACTATTATAGGAAGAAATTTGCCTTGGTATGCTGATATTGTGAGTGATATTGTTGTCGGCATATTTTTTAAGTTGAGTGTTGTATTTTTGAAAAAGAGGTCGCCTACAGAAATTGTCGGCAAATTTTTAATTTAATTTAAATAAATAATTTGAAAAGTAGTATTTGATTTTGAAAATAATTTTAAATTTGAAAACTTTAAGATATGAAATCAAACTGATCTCACGTCCCAAATAGTTTATATAAACGAGCACCACACCACAAACTGTATATCTATCCCGGAGAGTAGACACACTGCTTGATGATGGGGCTTGGTTAAATAAACTAGAAGATTTGTGACATCCATTTGCTCTACGAACCAATTTTATAAGCCGACAAGTTCCCCTACTTAATATAAAGGAATTAAGCAGGGTTTATATTACCTGGGTTCTTAAAGTTCCCTATAAGGGCAAGCCCCTATAGTTAATTACATCTTAAATGATGGGAATCACTTAAGAAAACTCTCGATAATGATCAGTGGTTTTGCTCTCAAGAATTTCAAAGTTTAAGGTTTTCAAAGGATTGGATTTTTGAAATTTCAAAAGGGATTAGCTCAAATTTGGAACAAGTTTATTTTAGGAGTCCAAAGGAACGAGAAGGTAGGGGAAGTTGAGGATACAAGAAGAATCTTGGCAACTTCTCAAACTATCCTATTGTTTGGCTTCAATTTGGGGATTCATTTAATGTTGCAATCCTGCCAATTTTATTTAATTAGGACTTATATTAGTATGACATAATCATACAAATAGCCTTGAAGATGTGAGAGTTTATGTCGTACCGAACGATCACCTCAGAGTCCTAAGACCTGTTAGGGCTTAATTTACATGATATGATCATGCAAATGCCTAACGAAGAGTTGAGGATTTATATTGCACTAGGAAAACTACCTCAAAGTCCTATGGCTTGGTTGTTTAAAACTAGGAAAGGTTTTGCTGAAGTAGATTCAAGTTTTGCTGACGAAGATGGCCGTGCTCCCCACCATGATCCAAGCTCCTTGTTGTTGCAGAGGTTTAGTTTTAGAAGTCATAAATCAAGAGATGAGAGAAGTGTTTTGGTTTTAGAGAAATCTTAAAGTCCAAATGTCTTTAGTGTTTTAATTAAAACAAATCTTAAAGTTAATTAAACAGAACCGATTAAGATCCCACGGTTCCGTCATCCCGACACCGTTATTTTCATCGAATTCACTTAGTCTAGATGAATTTGCTAAACTCAACTGAATGAGTTCAACACTTTCATTTAGACCGTAGGAAATCTCGTTAGCAACACGTGGGTTACATCATCCGAGGTATTCCCGATCATTCAACGAGACATTTTAATTTAGTTGCAATTGTAGTTTTGTTATTCTGTTTGTGATTAAATTTTGAGTTGTTTTATATTTTGAAATGTTGTGGCGGTGAATTTTATCTTGTAATGACTTTTAATTTATTTTTGGTTTCAGTTCAGGGACTATCCTAAAGGTTTTGGTTTTCATGCAACAGTTGTTTATCATGCAAGAAAAGTAAGTACAGTGCATGTAAGTAAATTACAATAAAGTAAATTGCAACAAAATAAAAGCGTACATGGAGGGTCTTTCCTTCATCCCAAGCTACACTTAAAACACATGTTAAGGCATTTAAATATTTCAACAAGTACCTAGGTAAAGCTAATGGAAAGGTTTTGGTTGTCTACCAAAGTCCTAATCCTATAGCTAGTCATTTCCTATGACGTCTAGGTTCTTGTGTTTTGGTTTAAGGACGACTTTCTTCATCAAAGAAATAATTAAATTCAATTGTTCTTATAAACATCCTATGATATTGAGGAAGTGCTTAAGACGAGTCTTAAACATCTTTTCAATACCTCTAGGATTGTTTTAAGTCCAAGAGAATTTAATTATACAAGTGAATTAATCATCCAGGAGTTTAAGTTCTATTCTTTTGCTCAGTGAACTAGGACATTTGAATGTCCCATAAGTGAAGTAACACTTCACTTGATACCTGATTTAAGAGTTATAACAATAAGAGCTTTAAAAGGGCAAATCAAAATATTAAGTATTTTAATGATTTAAACTTAATGATTTAATTTGAATTTTGATTTAATTATAAAAGTTAGTTTAAGTTTGGAATAGTGTTCGAGTCATTTTAGATTTAATTCTTAATGATTTTAGTTAGGTTTGTTATTAAATGATTTTAATTTAATTTAATTTAATTTAATTTAATTTGATTTGATTTTAATTTAATTTAATTTTAATTTAATTTAATTTAATTTAAATTTAAATTTTAATTTAATTTAATTTTAATTTAATTTAATTTTAATTTTAATTTTAATTTTAATTTTAATTTAATTTAATTTAATTTAATTTAGCTTAATTTTAATTTGATTTAGTTTAATTTAATTTAATTTAATTTAATCTTAAATTTAATTTAAATTAAATTAAATTAAATTTAATTTAATTTAATTTAGTTTTAATTTAATTTAATTTAATTTGATTTAATTTAATTTAAATTTTAATTTAATTGAGATTATTCTTTTGATGATTTTTTAATTAAGACTTAAGTATTATTGAAGTGATTTATTTAGGGATTTTTAAATTAAAGAATAAATATCCTCTTAAATAATATCCCTACTTTAATAATTCCAATTTCTATTATTCTCCCAAAATTTCAATTAATTAATTAATTAAGGTTTTATTTTAATTATTTTTGAAATGATTAGTAGATTTCTACCCTTAATCATTTAAGTTTCAATCATCCAAAAATCAGTTTAAAATCAAATATTTTTCCCTCCCCTTTGATTAATCCTAAAATTTTAATTAAATGTTGAAATTTTTAATTACCATTTTGCCCTTCAAGCTTAATAATTCTATAACTTACTAAATTAAGCTCAAATGAACTTGAAATTTTTATGCAACCTTACTCACATGTCAATTAAGACATTGGAGGAGAAAAAATGATTTTTCTGTATTTAATTTATTTATGTAATTATTTTTAATGGAAAATAGGGGTTTTCAAGGAAAATTCAATAACATGACCAAGGAAATGTTTCTATAATAAATCAAATTATGGGATGTTTCTAATGACCAGAGAACCATTTGGACCCATTTTGGTGATTTTTTAAATTATATTTTATTTATTAGAATTATTTTGATTTTTGGAGAATTAATTAATTTTAAAATAAATTCAAAGTTGAAAAATGGATTTTATATTTTTCTTAGATCTCTCTGACCTCAAGGAGTTTAGAGAAACAAATTTTGTATTTTTCTGATTTTTCATTGATTTATTAGAATTATTTTTGTGAAAAGATTGGAAAATACATTTTTTAATATTAAAAATTACATTAAGCCATTAAAATTCAATATCTTACCCTAGGGACTTGAGAAAAATATTTGGTTTGTTCCTAGATGATTAGAATTCAAAATGTGACATTTTGGTGATTTTTAATATTTTTATGATTTTTATTATTTTTTAATTATTAAAAATATTAAAATAATGATAAAAATCAAGTTTTTTAGAAAATTATAAATTTAATTTTCCTAAGTTCCTCTGATATCAGAGAAGCTCTAAAACTATTTTTGTGAATTTTTGAAAAGTATTTTGTGAGTTGTGAATTTTCAAAGTTTAATTTTACTTGTGGGGCTTAATCAACCCACTTGGTGGATCAAATTAAGTCCAATTAGTTTCAAATTTTTATGTAGTGTTCTCCTATCCCTAGAGGAAAGTAGAGAATTGCTTTTAAGTTAATTTGATGTGTGGTTAACCCTAATTAATTAAAGTTCAATTTTGGGTATTTAGGCTAATTAGGGTTGTTCCAAGTGAATTAATTCAAAACTTATTTTTCCTAGGTTCCTCTAGTCATAAGAAACATCACCAAATTTTCCTAGAATTTATTTTTCAACATGCTAATTATTGGAATTAAAATACTTAAAATAGTAACATGAACTTGGAAAATCAATAACTTCTCATAGGGATGGCCTTTGACCTTGGAAAATTCAGGGAATGTTCCCAAGTTCAGAGGCTTCAAAAGCCCTATGGTCTCATTCCATGGTGAATTGCCTATGCAAATGAAGAATTAAAATAATGCAGAGAGTAAATAAATCATTAAAAATAAAATACTTAATGAAATTACTTGATTTCTTTTCCACATTATTCTCCTCTGTTCACTGAGCAAGAGGGTATTTTTATTTTATTTTTATGATTTTTCTATACAAAGTTATGAATTTTTGAAGTTTTGGTAATTAAATAAATAGAAAAATACCCTATTTTCCTACTTATCCACGAGGCGCTGACTCAACCTCGGCGCCTCCGAAGCTCCACGCGTCGCCTCTTGATTCGGAGCCGCCATCTGACTGGGAAGCCACTTGGCCCGCGGTTCATGTCCGGTTGCTCCATCCGGCGCCATCCTGGCCATCCACTCGATACACGCGCGATCCGACGGCTCCTGGTCATTGTCAACGACTGGTGTGAACCCGTGACCGTCAACCTTCTAACCCTAATTTCTCACTCGATTCTCAATGGATTTTTGTGTTCTTATGCTCTATGGATTCATCTTGAAGAGACGAACACATCCATACGGTAAACATGCATTGAAATTGATTCAAATTAAATGGAGAATCTCTGGAGGCTCGAGAGGAAGAGTGAGTCCATACCTTTGCTCAGAGAAGTGAAGCTTCGATCTGAGAGTTGTGTCACGTTCGATTGGGTCCAAGCAAGCTCTAGATGAAGTCCCTTGGCCTGGTGAATTGTCTAGGTATGAAAGTGCCCACAGCCGATCACAAAGCTTGGAGGCTAGAAGCAATGGTTGGCCTGGAGAGGGGGCTTTTGCTGGTAAACTTCTTCTCTTGGTCTGGTGAAGGTGTAGAGCCAATCAATTTGGGGATTGGCTCACTGTGGTGAAGTGTCCTGGCTTTTATGCTGAAATTTGAACTCAAAATTGAGCTCAGCTAGAGGGAATTGGGGCTGCAATCCAGTGGGAATCAAGTGCTCTATGTGTAGAGAGTGGTCTGGGATGATTTTGGCAGAGTTTCAGTAAGATTTTTGTTCAGCACCTCTTCATGGCCGAGAGAGGTGGGGTTTAAATAGGAGAGGCTGGAGGGCCTCCCAGGGGGAGTTAGGGGTTGGGATCAGCTGCTCTGGTGAGGAGAAGAACAGCTGCAATGGCCATTTGGAGTGGGGCAGCTCAGCAAGGTGGAATTTCAAAATTTGGCTCCTCCCAAGGTCTCGGCCATGGTGTTTTCCGGCGGCCCAGGTAGCTGGCCAACAAGCAATGGTCACCCTCAGGTTCAGGTGAGTCAGGGCTGGGGTTTAGTGTAGGCAATTGAGCTTTGCCATGTGTAAAGGGGTTATATCAAAATGGAATGGGGGCATGGCTATTTTGTCTTGGTTTGGGTCAACCCATGTGTTTGGGTTGGGTTCACCTCCCCATGACATGGTTTTAGACTGAGAGAATAAGTTAGGTTAGCTGGTCAAAGGTGGTGAGGTCTCTTTCTAAGAATATTTAGATTAAATTTGGGTTAAGGGAAATCATGGTTAAGGCTAATGACTTTAGGAGATTATGGAAAGAGCCTCCTTATTTTGCCCAAAATGGCATGGTGACATGTAAAGAGTCTCTCATGGCTTCCATGTGGCTCATGCATGGCTTCATGGCTTGCCTATGGCTTAGGATGGCTTGGCGTGATTTCATAGAAATGGGTTTTAGGAATTTTGTTATTTTGGTGAGAATTGTCATGAGGCTTAATTTGGAATTGTTTAATGATAAATTAGAACTTTAGGAATGATTTTAAATTGAATGTGTGATGAGGGAAAGTGTCATGTGGGCTTTAGATTGATTTGGGCTTTTAAAATTTGGTAAAGGTGGGCTTTTAGAATGGTTTAAGGGGATGGGCTTTTAAGTTTAAAAACAAATTGGTAAGTGGAAATTTTGTAAAGGAACATGCCAAATAAATGTTGAGTTTAGTTTAAGGATGTGTCTTGAATGATTTGAAGCAAATTTGAGGTAGTTTGGAATTGAATTGGTTTGAATTTGGGTTCATTTGATAAATGGGCCAATGTAGGTCAAATTGGGCTAATTTGGGCCAATGTTGGGCTAGGGTTGAAATTGATGTAAAATTAATGTTGGGAATTGTTTATGGGAGTGTTTCAAAGAGGTTTCAACTTTGGTTGGGTTTTGGTTTTGGGACTTGGGCTTATTTGGGTTAGGTTTGGGTTTAGGTCAAAATTGGGCTTTTCGGTTTTTGGTTGAATTTGAGTGGGGTTTGGGTCCAAATTGTGGGCAAATTATGTTAGTGTTTTGTTTGTGGGGATGTTAGGGAAAGTTTAGAAAAGGTTTGGGGTCAATTGGAGTTAAATTAGGTTAGGTTGGGCTAAGTTTGGGTCATGGGTCCAAATTGGGCTTTAAGGTCAAAAGTGAAATTGGATTCAAATGTCAATCAAATTGAACTTAGATTTGGTCTAGATTGATATTGTGGATATTGAATTGAAGTTCAGAATTGAATTGGACCAAAATTGGGGTCAATTGGGTAGATTTTGTTTGACATTGGGTTCACTTGGGTTAAGAATGGGCTAAATTGGGGGTTTTGGTAAAAGTGGGGTAAATTGACAAAATTGGCCCATGGTGTAGTTGGATAAAATGAAATTAGGAATATTTGGGATTTTCTGGAATTTTCTAGGAATTTTCTGAATTTTTGTATTTTTGGGT
Organism: Papilionanthe hookeriana x Papilionanthe teres; assembly: GCA_022702705.1. Lineage (NCBI taxonomy): Eukaryota > Viridiplantae > Streptophyta > Magnoliopsida > Asparagales > Orchidaceae > Papilionanthe > Papilionanthe hookeriana x Papilionanthe teres. Next base: position 43,558,862 of record CM040426.1, on the reverse strand, counting down.
CAAGAGGGGCATTTTGGTAATTTGGAGGGTATTGGGGGATAGCTTTGGAATTTTTGGTATTTTTGGCTATGGATGATCAATTTGATTGGTGAGGAAATGTTAAAGGTTGATTTTGGGGAATTTTGGGTGATTTGGAAATTTTGGAGGATTTGGGCAATTTTAAGGGCTTTTGGTAGGTTTGATAGGTGTTGGGTCTCCGGGGTCAAAAATTGAAATTTTGGAAAAATGAAGATTGATCAAATATGAGTGGAATGGAAGCACTTTGGTTGATCCACGAAGTCATATTAAGCCTGTATGAGCCATGAGAGGACTCATTTGAGGCATTCACTATGTTGTCCCTAACCCTCTTAACTAAGGGCTTAGGGGTTAAGGTCCATCCATATGAATTACCTACATGAGTCAGGGAGTCAAGTTGGGTATGGGAGTTGTTTTAGGATTTGGATTGTGTGTGTGAGAGTGTAGAGTATGAGTGTAGTGAGTGTGTAAGTCAACCCTCACCAGACCTAGCCACCCAGGGTGGTCCTAAGGCCAAAGAGTCCTATAGGGAACTCATCCTTTAAACCTTCGCATTTGATTTCAACCCTCTAGGTGATTAGGGGTCTTCAATCAAGCTTGTGGGGTTTGCAGGGAGTCAAGAGGTGTTTAAACTTCTAAAGGGTGGGTCCCACTTTTAGTCCTCTAAGATAGTTAAAGGAAAAGCCTAAGGCTAGATCCTAAGTACTAAAGAGAGAAGAGAAGACCTCATCAAAAATGAGGTCAACAATTGTACCATCTGATCTAACAAGGCAACAACAAAATAAGTTTAAATATGATGAAAAATTTTATTTTTGGGATGAGCCCTATCTATATAAATAGTGTAAGGATCTGATTATTAGGAGATGTGTGCCACAAGAAGAAACTAATTTAATTATTCAACGATGTCATGATTCTGAATTTGAAGGTCATTTTGGTGTTAATAAAACTGCTTTTAAGATTTTACAATCTAGATTTTATTGGCCTACTCTTTTTAAGGATGTTTATAAATATATTAAATAATGTGATCGATGTGAGAGAGTAGGTAATATCTCTAGAAGAAATGAAATACCTCTAAATTATAATTATTGGCCTACTCTTTTATGGTTTGTATGACTTTTCTTTTATATATGAAATCCATGTTTTATTGTATCTTCTTCATGAATTTTTAGTAGTCTCCTTTGTCTTTCTTCTTGCATAGAGATGTGATGATGTGTTGATGTGGATTTGAAGTGCCTTTAATGTATTGAAGAAATTGTGATGGTTTTTCATTTCGAACTTAATTTACTTTTCGATCTGGCCAATTGAATTGTTAAAATATGTTGTTGAACATTAACTCTGAAAGGATTTAGTGTCCTAAAATAATAATGAAGAATCCATTCAATTTCCATGGATGAATTGCGCAGTTCATGATAATTGAGTGCAAATAAATAGGGAAATGTGTATTGATGGACTTCAAATTGGAGGTTTCAGGGTGACAGGCTGAGATCCCCAATTTGGTCCTAAGATTAGTAACTAAATTCGAAGGTTAGCCTTCAGGTAAAGGGTGAGTGGGAGCTCCGTAGTGAGAGCTGGTATCCTCCCAGGCTAGTCTTAGATTTATTTACTAAACTTAGGATATGTGAATGTTCTTTTCATGCTTGGAAGATGGGGTACTCTTTTAAGGGTAAAGAAATATTTATACTCCTATTTGGCACAATACCATAAATAATTATTCCATATCATCCACACATCATATTCTCGTTGCAAGAGGAAAGATACTTTTCTTTATTATCAAAAACCTTTCAAATAAATAGCTTAGTGTGTGTCTGTTAGCTAATTCTGTTTTAAAAGATATTAGAAGTAATTATAGTTTATTTAATTGTTACCATTTTTTGCATCTTGGTAGTAGAAGTAAATATTCAACTTTAATTGCAATTTGAGTATTGAATTTCAGTGCTACATTACCTATTGTGAAACACTTTCTTTTTTACTTCGTTACTTCCCTGTGGGATCAATAACCAGGACTTCATTAGAGCCCTGTATTACTTGATGCAATACATATACTTGCGTTGAATGCTTGGAATTTACAAAATCATTATAAATATATATAAATTTGAGTTCATAAATTCTTGCTATATAAAAGTCCAAACCGCATCACTAGCCATCCGACGCATATGCGCCAGAGGCCAAATTTGCACACCTTCCAATTTTTGCTCCAAATTTTATTCTTTTTTGCTCCTTTCATCACAATCACTCATTTTAATCATACCTACAATAAAAACATAAAAATACTCTCCATTATAGTGTAATATAATAAAAAATGGGTATAAAAATGTCCTTAAAAACACTATATATTTTAGGTGTATTAGTGCTTGATGAAAGTACCTCGTATATGTTGAGCTTCCTTAATCTTTCTTCAAAAAGGGCTACTCTATTATCCCTTAAGGAATGCTCAGCAAGGCTTGCTTCACCAAAGCTTGCAAAATCACTTCAAAGATGAACCATGTTCATCCAATCTTGAGGCCCAATTAAATCGTGATACCTTACTGATCTACCTAAAAAATATCCATTTTTATGCCTTATTTATGATTCAATTCTTAAGGATATTATGCTTTAATGAAAGGTATTTTCATGTTTTTGGATGTAGATGATTAAAAAGAAGTCTAAGAAAGAAAAAGAAGGAAAAAGGATCAAAAAGGAACAAAAATGGAGCTTATGGAGCAAAATTTTGGAATTATTGGCCTGGTGCTAAGCGCGAGTCTGGCGCCTAAGCGCCAGTTTGATATAGATGGTGTTAAGTTTTTTTGATGACTCTGGGCAGTTATTTTGACGGTGTTAAGCAGTTATTAGAACTTCTAGAAGACTGAAGTTACTCCTAATATATATGACATGTGATACAATGTATTTAGACATAAGAAAATGGTCTGGATCGTGAAGAGGTGCGACCCAAAGTGAAGAGGTGCGAAAGACCTGGTCACGGAGTCCGGCGCCTAAGCGCCTGGTCAAATTCAGAGCTCTATAAATAGGAGCCCATTCTACAGAGAAAATCACACCAAAACCCCCCTCTTAGTACAAATACCCATCTTAGTATCTTCTCTCTCATCTCTAGTTTTATTTAGTCTCTCCCATACTTAGGGACTTTATTTTGTATCTAGTGAGTTTATTTTATGTGTTTATTGTGTGTTATTACTGTTGGAGTCTTTCATCATTACTTTGGAGTTAGTAGAAGTCAGCAGATCTCTTGAAGGAACACTTCAGTACTTTGGTTCAAAGTTTTATAAATATGTTTTATTGTGTTATTTCAATGAGTTCTGAGTAGTTAATTATCTTTCTCCTTTCAACTATGAAAAGATTATAAATTAAATAAAATTTGTAGGAGAATTAAATATAAAATATTTTAAAACATTATGATGATATTAATACCTGATCTTAGTTTACTTTTTAAATTGGTGATTTAATTTGTTAAAACCTGTTGAAGAATTTTGAGACCTATCCGGAGATAAATTCTTAACTAGTAGATATCACATGAATCCTTAGGTAATCGCAGGCTATACGCGGATTGTTTAAGGTGAAGTGGAAATAAATAGGAAGATATTATTTATTGGGAGTAAAATTAATTAGTTTTTAGAGTGACAGACTAAATTCTAATAATTTTGTTTATAGAATAATTGGTCACTGGTAGGGTCGACCATAGCCACCCTTGGACATATAGTAGTGTGAGCCTAGATTAACCCATTCTACTAATAAAACATCCTGAGCCTAACTATAGATTAGTCAATGTTCTTTGCACTTGGACCAAAGGGTAAAGAATAGGAATGCTTCTATTTGGCACAATACCATAATCTTAATTCCTTACAAAAGATAATTAATCTATAATTCTTGGATTAGTTGAAAAAGGAGAAAGTCATTTTTATAATTACATTGAATTTTAATTACTGCTTACTTTACTTTCCTGCTCATTGCTTACTTTCTTTTAGTAAAAATTATTAGTTAATTAAATTTGAATATATATATATATATAAGAGTATATATAAATTACTTTCAAAATTTTCAAAATATTACTTATATCTCTTACTTTTTATTTCACTATCCCTGTGGGATCAATAACCAGGACTCCACTAGAGCCCTGTACTACTTGAACGATAGGTATACTTGCGTTTAAAATTATAACTTTTACAATAATAAAATCTAAATATAAAATAATAAAAGTAAACCTCGCACATTAAGTTTTTGAAGCCATTTGCTGGAAATTAAATATTCAAAAAAGTGGTATAAAATTCTTGTATTTTAAAGCATATTTAAAGTCGCATCACATCAAGTTTTTGGCGCCGTTGCCGAGGATAGAATAAAATAAAAAGTAAAAGGATAGGATAAAATATAAAGTAAAAAAAGTAAAAAATAAAAAAAGTAGAAACAAAAAAACATAAAACAAAACAAAAATATTTTCTTTAAATTTTTATGTGTAGTTCTGGATCTGAAGGATTACTACCTTTTGATTTTGAATTAGAAAGAACAATTAAAAGAATTAAAAAAAAAGGAAAAAAAATTTAAAACTTCAAAAAATGGCTAACTTACATAACAATAATCAAAATCTAATCGAAATTAATGAACAAAATATTTATAAATCATTAAGGGAATATGCAAACCCTACAGCTGATGAAATTCATGTTAGTATTCAAATTCCAGCTGTAGATGCTAATTCTTTTGAGCTTAAACCTTCTATTATTCAAAAGGTTCAAAACAATCAATTTGGAGGAACACCCAATGAGGATCCAAATTTACACCTTGCTAGTTTTTTTGAACTTTGTGCTACCTTTAAATATAATAATGTTTTTGATGATGCTATTAGGCTTAGACTCTTTCCTTTTTCCTTAAAAGATAAAACAAAGATGTGGCTTAATTCATTAGCAACTTGTTCTATTAAAACATGAGTAGATATGGCACAAAAATTTTTTGCTAAATATTTTCCTCCTTCTAAAACTGCTAAATTGAGAAATGATATTACTTCATTTACGCAATTTGATGGAGAAACAATTTATGAAGCTTGGGAAAGATTTAAAGAACTATTAAGAAAATGTCCTCATCATGCTTTACCAGATTGGTTAATTATTCAAACATTTTATAATGGACTTATTAGATCACTTAGATCTATTATTGATGCTGCTGCTGGTGGTTCTTTAATGGCTAAGACATTTGAAGAAGCCTACACCTTAATTGAAGAAATGACTAATAACAATTTTCAATGGCCTTCTGAAAGGGTTAATCCTAAAAGAATGGCCAGTATTCATGATAATGAAGCCTTTTCTATTTTAGCTTCACAAATGGCTGCGATATCTAGAAAATTAAATAATTTTTCTATTAATATATCGCATGTAAGTAATGATAATTCTGCAAATTCTGATGATTCTCAAACAATGGAAACTTTGCAAGCTATTGCTAGTAAAACTAATAACCCTTATTCTAATTATTATAATCCTTGTTGGAAAAATCATCCTAATTTTAATTGTAAGGGACATCAAGTTAATCCAAATTGGAACAATCACAATTAAGGAAATTCAAACTATAGACCAACTTATCCTCCTGATTATAACAATCAACAGAAAAAGTTGTCTGTAGAAGAATTGATCCTGCAACTAAGCAATCAGCTACAAAGTCAAAACACTGCTATTCGTAATATTGAGAATCAAATGGGTCAAATTGCTAATTTCATTAATTACAGACCTCAAGGAACACTACCTAACATTTTTGAAATTAATCCTAAAGGATTTGGAAAAGAAAATGAACAAGCAAAAGCTGTACAATTCAGAAGTGGAAAGGAACTAAAAGAAAAAACACAGAATGAGATTGAAAAAGAGAAAGAAGTTGAAGAGATTGAAAAACCTAAAGATACCCTTTCTCCAAGTAAAGATCATACTGTTGTACCTATTGAAGTGGGAGTTGAAAGACCACCACCACCTTTTCCTCAAAGACTTAAACAATAGAAGCTTGACCATCAATCCTCTAAGTTCTTTGAAATTTTTAAGAAACGTACAATCAACATTCCTTTTGCTGAAGCTTTGGACCAAATGCCAAACTATGCAAAATTTATGAAGGATATTTTAAGAAAGAAGAGAAAATTTGAAGCGTTGAAATTGTTGCATTAAGTGAAGAATGTAATGCAATAATTCAGAAGAAATTACCTCAGAAACTTAAAGATCATGGAAGGTTCACTATACCATGTGCTCTGGAGAAAAATTCTGTGGAAAATCCTTATGTGATTTAGGAGCTAGTATTAATCTCATGCAATTTTCAATCTTTCGAAGGTTAGATTTAGGAGAGATTTCTCCTACTACTGTAACTTTTCAGTTAGCTGATCAATCGATCACTTATCCTAAAGGAGTTATAGAGGATATTCTTGTTAAGGTAGATAAATTTATCTTCCCTGTGGATTTCATTGTTCTAGATATGGAGAAGATAAAGAAGTACCTATCATTTTAGGGAGACCTTTTCTAGCTACCGGTCGAGCTATGATTGATGTGCAAGAAGGAGAATTAATGATAAGAGTTAATGATCAAGAGATAACATCCAATGTTCTGAAATCAATGAGGTATCCTGAAAAAGAAAAATGCTATCGAATGTATATTTTTGATTATATGATTGAAAAGCATTACCAAGAAAAATGTAAGGTCATTTCCGATGATAAAGATAAAGAATCTATGTTATATGATGAGTCATTAAATGAAGAAAATTTATCTGAAGAAGCTCATTATATTCATGAAAATTGGGAAATTTTAGACACAACTAAAAATGTTATACTTTTACCCTCAATTGAAAAAGCCCTTGAACTGGAATTAAAAATGTTACCTGCACATTTGAAGTATGCATTTCTTGGAGATTCATTAACTTTACCTGTAATTATATCATCAGAATTAAGCAAAGATCAAGAAGAAAAATTAATAGGAGTTCTGAAGAATTATAAGAAAGCTTTTGGTTGGACTATTGCAGATATAAAAGGAATAAGCCCTTCAATCTGTATGCATAGGATTTTAATGGAAGAAAATTGTAAACCCACTATTGAACCCCAAAGAAGATTAAATCCAATAATGAAAGATGTTGTGAAGAAAGATATTTTGAAATGGTTAGATGCTGGAATTATTTATCCTATTTCAGATAGCCAATGAGTAAGTCCTATTCATTGTGTTCCAAAGAAATGAGGAGTAACTGTCATTGTTATTGAAAAAAAATGAATTAATCCTAATAAGACAAGTTACTGGACAGCGAATTTGCATTGACTATCAAAAATTAAACAATGCCACTAGAAGGGATCATTTTCCTTTACCTTTCTTGGATCAAATGCTGGATAAACTAGCTGAATACTCATATTTCTGTTTTCTGGATGAATATTCTGGTTATCATCAATTACCCATTGCTCCTGAGGATCAAGAAAAGATAAAATTTACAAGTCTTTATGGAACAATTGCCTTTAGAAGAATGCCTTTTGGTTTATGTATTGCACCTGCAACTTTTCAAAGATGTATGATGTCAATATTATGTGATTTGATTGATAAAGGAATTGAAGTATTTATGGACGATTTTTAAGTTTTTGGAACTTCTTTTGAATCTAGCTTGCAAAATATAATGAAAGTTTTGAAGAGATGTGAAGAAACAAATTTAGTCCTAAAATGGGAAAAATGTCAATTTAGGCATTGTACTTTGACATAAACTTTCACAAATAGGGATCAAGCAAAAGTGAAAATTATTGTTAAACTGCAACCACCTACTACTGTTACTGATGTAAGAAGTTTTTTGGGTCATGTTGGATTTTATAGGAGATATATAAAGGATTTTTCTAAAATTTCTAAACCTCTTTGTTATTTATTGGAAAAAGAAGCTAAATTTGAATTTAATGAAGATTGTCTGAATGCGTTCAATATTCTCAAAGAAAAGTTAATCACTCACCTGTTATTGTTGCACCTGATTGGAATAAACCTTTTGAATTAATGTGTGATGCAAGTGATTATGCAATCAGAGTTGTATTAGGACAAAAGTATGAGAAGATTTTAAAAGTTATATACTATGCTAGCAAAACTCTTAATGAAACTCAAGTAAATTACACTACTACTGAAAAAGAGCTTTTCGTAATAATATATGCCTTTGATAAATTTAGACCATATCTTATTAGAACAAAATGTATCGTGCATATTGATCATTCTGCTATTAAGAATTTAATATCTAAAAAGGATGCTAAACCTAGATTGATCAGATGGGTTTTACTTTTGCAAGAATTTGAATTTGAAATTATGAATAGAAGAGGGACTCACAACCAAATTGCTGATCATTTATCAAGAATAAAAAATAATAATGAGAAGATTTATCAAGAAAATATAAATGAGAAATTCCCGGATGAGCAATTATATGTCATTCAAGGATTACAAATGCTTTGGTATGCAAATATAGCTAACTCTTGGTTAACAATATTTTACCATATGGGATGACTGGTAAATACATTAAGAAATTCAAGAATGATTGTAAATCATATATTTAGGAAGATCCTCATTTATTTAAATTAGGAAGAGATTATGCGATTCGAAGTTGTTTACCTTATGAAGAAACTTTTGCAATTATTCAAAAATGTCACAATTCTGAATTTGGAGGACACTTTGGAGTGGATAAAACTACTTTTAAAATTTTAAATTCTGGATTTTATTGGCTTACTTTATTTAATGATGTTGGTCATTATGTGAAAACTTGTGATCAATGTCAAAGAATGAGAAATATATCTAGAAAAGATGAAATGCCTCTAAACTTTAAATTGGAAATTGAAATTTTCAATGTATGGTGTTTAGACTTTATGTGCCTTTTCGTACCATCATCTGGAAAGATTTGTATTTTATTAGCAGTTGATTATGTTTCAAAGTGATCGAAGCAGTAGCTTTACCGAATTGTGATTCCAAAAGTGTTTCGAAATTTTTAAAGAAAATGATTTTTACAATATTTGGAATGCCTAGGATAATTATCACATATGGGGGAAGTCATTTTAGAAATATAAGAATTCAATCATTGCTGGAAAATTCAAAATTAAGCATAGAATTACAACTGCTTATCATCCCAAAACAAGTGGAATGCCTGAAGTGTCAAACGAAGAAATTAAAAGAATATTGGAAAAGACTGTTAATCATAAAACAACTGACTGGGTTGATAGACTTAATTCTGCATTATGGGCTTATAAAATAACTTATAAGACACCTATCAGAATGTCATCTTATCGGTTAATTTATGGTAAACATTGTCACTTACCTGTTAAACTGAAGCATAAAGCTTATTGGGCGATAAATGAGTTCAATTATAATTTGAATACTGCAGGAGAAAAATGATTATTACAACTGAATGAAAAGGAAGAGATAAGAAATGAGTCTTATGAAAATGCAAGAATTTATAAGGAAAGAATGAAGAAATTGCATGACAAAATGATTTCAAGGAAAATATTCGAGCCTGGACAAGAAGTATTATTATTTAATGCTCGTTTAAAAATTTTCCCTGGAAAATTAAAATCTAAATGGATGGGACCATTTATAATTGAGAAAGTATACCCTTATGGAGCTGTGGATACTAAAGATCCAAAAATTGGAAAAGTATTTAATGTTAACAGATTAAGACTGAAGCCTTATATGGGTGAAATGAAATTAAATTACAAAGAGGTTTATGAGCTGAGTCTGCCCGATTAATTCAATTAATTAGGTCGAGCTGACGACGTTAAACCAAGCGCTTTGTGGGAGGCAACCCATATTTATTAGTTTGAGTTTAATTATTGATGTAAGGTTATGCCTTGGTCTTGACTGAATTTGTATATAACTTTTAGAAATAGAAGGCTAACGAGTCCGTATTGGCTTAAGCTAAACATTTTCTTGAAGTAAATAGAAATTGGACTTGGACCACTCCATGTCAAATGTGAGTAAAAAGGAGATCAAGTTAACCTTCATTGTGATTGTTTGTGATTTGAATTTTTCATAATTTTGTTTGTGTATTGATCATACTCGTTTGTTAGACCTATTTTTACGACTGAAACTTTGTAAAATTTGACGATAGGCGAATCGGAGTCTGTTGACCTCATTTTTGATGAGGT
>CM040426.1:43523597-43548266 GCA_022702705.1 Papilionanthe hookeriana x Papilionanthe teres | reverse complement strand
CGAGCATAAAAAATGTTAGCTAATCTAAAGTTAGTTCCAGCTTATGTGGTAGTGTTGAGTATATTCTAGCCTCTCACTTCTAGATTACTCACTATGTCATCTCTATAGGACTTACTATGGACCCTTAGTTCTAACAATAGGCCAAGTTGGTAAAGGATCTAGCCTGGCATCTTATAAACACTAATTCTACGCCCATCAAAACTTATCTCCTTATCTATTTGTGCTAACCATTGGACTCAGCCGGCCTTCCATCCTAAATGTTAACGTGATATTCATAATTTGGGTGAAATCATAGCCCTCCCAGATCATTATGTTTCACAACAGATTTTAACTTCAAAGTGACCAGTTTGCAAAGTAAATTAAGAACTAGTGAAAATACAATCACAATTTTTGGAATAAAAGAAGTTTTAAACAAATCAAATCATCCACATGATTACTTCTTATTGTAAGGTGAAAAAAAAAATTGCTCAAAATTCATGAGAATATGACAACAAAACATGATTTATCTTTAATGTCAGGTCTTAACAACAAAAACTTAAACACAAATAAAAAAGTATTTATCTTAGACTTCTCCACAAGCAAATCATGAAGTTCCTTTCAAGATATCTCCAAATTCTTACACAATCAAAGAATCTTCTCTCTTACACACACTCTCACCCCTAATAACTCAAGCATCTCTCTTGAGAGAGCTTTTATTAACCAGCCAATGACCCATTTTAATAGTGCTCTGAAAAAATAAGAGTCACTTCAAGCACTTCTTCAAAATTCGTCCATATTCATTACACATAAGCTAAAATCGCTTCTAGCGCTATGGCACTTATTTATGGTGCTATGGCGCTTATGGCATACGAGAACTGGCGCTATGGCGCTTATGACGTACGAGAACTGGCGCTATGTGGCCCATTTTTGCTTCATTTTGACCTCATTTCGCTTCCTTTTCTCTAAACTTCATGCAAAACATTTTCCATTAAAACGCAAAATCATCAAAAAAATTAGCGTAAAATGTTCATATAAAATAAATAATTTTAAAGTGTATCAATTCCCCCAAACTTAAACGTCATTTGTCCTCAAGTAATTCTTTTTACTATATAAAAATATTATAACTTATGATAGTGAGTTTTACTTAAATATTTCTATAGTTTTTATCCTATAAATCAATAGTGAAACCTTAAGAAAATTTTTTAATAACTCAAGTAAAAACTAAAATGTAAGATTACCCAATAATCAAGTTTTAAGAATTTTGATTTTCTATTTATTTCAAAAATAGTTGTAATTTATCATATATAAGAATCTTAGAAGAATTAAAAGAAGAGTTATATAAGAACTCTACTAATAAAGAAGTTAATACTTTCACAATTATAAATAAGCTTAGAAATGTAAATAAGTCACTTCCTCTAAAATAATTCAAATGAAGCTAATTTTTAATTGAGCACCTCCTAAAACTTCTTCTCACATATTTTTCTTTTCGCTTCTCTTTTTATTTCTTTTGATTTTGTGTTTCTTTTTCTTTCAATATCATTTTCAGTCCTTTCTTTTGCTTTGCTTTTAATGTAAAGATCACTATATTTAAATAGTCTTTAATGATTTTAAAATTCACTATCCTCTTCTTAAAGTTAAAAGCTTCTCACATATCTTTACTTGATAAAGTGTATTAGCTTTGTAAATGATTTTTCAGAGTCTCAAATCTTTTTGAAGTGTATATCTAAGATCCTTAATATTTCAAAAGTACGATTTTCTTTACTCAAAATAGTAAAAACAGAATCATATACTCTCATACTAAATACTGAACTCTATAATGGACATTTATTATCGAAAATATTTACTTAAGTCTACCATGACATTAAAATTAAAAAAAAATACAAGATTTGATCCTAATCCAAGCAATCAAATTGAAAACATCATGACAAATTGTAGATACTTATCTTGCAAAAGAATACTATAAACTTAGTCTGGTGTTAACATAGATATAAAACAAACATCAACTATAGAATTATACAGAAATAATTTCACCATAAAGAAGATTTATTTAATTTTCCCAAGAAGTACCGTGCACTCTACTCCATCGGTAAAAGAAAAAAACAATAATTATATTTGTTGGATTGAGCTGTACATCAATAACTCTAACCAAAATTTTAAATATACACAGCAACAACCAGCTACCCAGAAAATGTCACCAGTGATGGCCCTCATCGCTCCAGTTTTCCGTCCATTTTAACTACACTGTACATAAATCTGAAGAATTTTTCGCCTGAAATCAAAGAATTCCACGTGAGCACGTTTAAGTATGTACTCAAGAGTCAAGACTTCAGGTCCTGCTCCTCTCTCTGTCACTTGAGAAATCCTCTCAAATACTCATGGCAAGTTTTCAATACTGTTCTATCGTGTTGCGAGATTGTAATCCCATGGCTTCCTGAGCAATGGCTGCATCAATCCCATGAGCGTACTCGAATGTGGATGGCGGAAAATGTTCGACGGAGTTCATGGTGACTGATCCAGAGAAAGAAGAAGGTGAAGGTTCAAGGTTTCCGTTGGCTCTTTTCTTTGTCCTCTTAGGTTTGGATGGCTTCTCATCCAGAACCATTGGGCTAGCTTCATCTGCCTCCATAGGTGATTCTGCAGGAGTGGAGGACTCCTGAGAAATCCATGATCTTGCAGAGTTTTGCAAGTCAGAACCTGATTTCCTCTGGTCAACACAAAAGGGGTTTAGAAAACAGAGAAATCAAGCAAAGATAAATAAATCAGAGGAAGGAAAATACCTTTTTGTTACTGGATTTTTTACTTTGCTTCTCAGCAGGTTCGTCATCTGCACCTCGCCGTTCAGCATTTTCAAGATCTTCCAATGATACCAATCCATCAGCATCGACTCGGATTCCCTTGTTTCCTCGTTTCTTTTTCTGTCGATCCTTAACCTGGTAAGAAACAGAAAAGTTTCCAGTTCAATTCACCAGTTCTGATTATAAACTCATCATGGTTCAATTATAATGCTAAAGGGCAGCTTGCAGAAGAGAATCAAACAGATACACAGTAAGATACATCAATTATATTAAGGATCACAATTAGCATTTTAATACAGCTATAGCGTTTTTTTTTTTTTCAAAATTTTTTTATGATGAAGAAATAGCTTCGTACAACCAGATCTGCTAGTGTAAAAATTACAAGAAAATTGTTATTCCACGTCTATAAGTAGTAACAAGTTTAGATACCCAATTCCGCTACTTTTTCCCACACCACAGTGCACTGACATGCAATGGAATCCCCCCCAAGGCAAATCCTACAGTCAATACTGTCAAAGGGTATTTTCCCTTTTATTTTTTCTTTTTTTTTTTTTTTGGGGTTCTCGGCAATGTGTCTACAAACAATATGATGTTCGTTCGAGCGTCGAAACTATTTTCTTGAATGATATATTAGCGCATGGCTAGCAAACTAAAATGCATGTTTTTGTAAAGTTGACCATCCTTGAGATTAGGAGTGTAGCTGAGCCAAGCCGACTCGAATAGCTCGAGCTCGGTTTGATGAGTGGCTCGGGAGCTAAGCTCAATGAGCTAACAAGTCACGCTCAAGCCAGTCCCAGCTCGTCTCATTAACTTGTGACTCGGCTCATTTAAAATTATATTAAAAAAATATTAAAATTCTGACACTTTATTATTGCAATTTTAATATATACTAGAGCATGGCTAGCAAACTAAATTGCATGTTTTTGTAAATTTGAACATCCTTAAGATTAAGAGTATAGCTAAGCCAAGCCGACTCGAATAGTTCAGGCTCGGCTTGATAAGTAGCTCAAGAGCTAAACTCAATGAGCTAACAAGTCATGCTCAAGCCAGTCCCAGCTCGTCTCATTAACTCGTGACCCTGCTCGTTTAAAATTATATTCAAAATATATTAAAATTCAACACTTTATTATTACAATTTTAAAAATGTTCCAAAAAATGATCATTTTTATCTTTTATATCAACTAATTTCTTATTATTAATCTTTTAATTGCTCATTTTATTTGTCAGTTTATCATAATACTATCTTGAATTCACCCTATTTCTCTTTCATAATAAACAAACAGCCATCTCAAACATGTAGAATTAAGAGCTCGAGCTCAAACTCAATATAATTCATCAAGGTTGAAATGACATAATTATCCCAAACCTGTAGTGGTATTTCTCTGAGTTTCTGCTCCAACTGGGAATCATCAAGCAACAAGGAAACAACATCTTCAGTCCTCAATAGATCACCTTGAACATGGCCGCCTGTCATCACCAACTGCTGTACTGTATTTTTCTGGCTTGCTCTTTGCAAAATCTTTTCTTCAACGGTCTCTTTGCAAATCAACCGGTACACAGTCACCTTCAAGGAGTAAGACATGAATAATGCAAAAGAAAGAGAAGCACAGCAGCTAATGTCAAATAAGCACGTGTAATTTCGATTTACTTTATAATTGATGATTATTAGGGTAGGAAACCGCTGCTCAGAGCAGAAACTCACAGCTAAACTTACATATTTACAGAAAGCACTTTAGTGTTTTAAACCTATTCATGAAAAAGTGTATTTCACTTTTAACAAGTGATAATAGTACTATTTTTTATGTGATATTAAAAATTTGAGTACTGTGTGTGTAAATATGAAAGTTTATATATGTAATACATGAGAATTATGTGCTTTATATATTTCATGTATAAAGTCTATAAAAAATGTTATCACTCCATTCTATTGATGATGTAACATGGCACAAAAAAGGCAGTTAGGCAAGTTCAGCCTTGTGATTGCATACCTCCTTAGTTTGACCTAAACGATGAGCCCTATCCATCGCTTGTAGATCTAAAGTTGGGTTCCAATCACTTTCATAAAAAATGACAGTATCAGCTGCGGTTAAATTTATTCCCAGCCCACCAGCTCTTGTACTCAGCAAAAAGACAAAAATGTCATTCCTGCAATACGCAATATAATTATAAAATTGCAAGTTTGTGTAACGCATTAACTAATAATTTAATAATTTAAATTAGGGACTAAAACAAACAACTCATTGTTAAAAGAACATTAAAGATCTGCAGAACAGGCAAGGCTATTGATACCTGCGTTGGAAGTCTCTGACCATGTCACGACGGTCCATAATAGTGGATGATCCATCGAGTCTAAAATACTTATATTTTCTGTAATTCATATAATCCTACAGAACAATCAACAAGCCCTTAGACCATGCGATAAAATTAAGGGGCATTTACATACATACCACCCAAATCATTCATATCATATAAAAAATATCACCATTTTTAACTTTAAAAAAAGTGAAATACAGCTTTCAAGTAAAGGTAAGAACGTGTGCATGTAAAAATTGATGTTTAGGAATTAGATATGTAAAAAAATAAAAAATGAGTGGTATGTATGTAAATCTTCCTAAAATTAAATAAGCATAGAAAAAATGAATGTCAAGAGATGATGTATATCTAAACTAGAAAGTAGAAGCACGGAAGTAATTGGAGTAACGAGGTGAGACATCACGGAGATAAATCTATACATAAGCTTAGAACATAGAACTTTAAAAGACATTGAGTGATGATCAATTTCAGTGTTGGAGCAAAATAAAATGCTTTTTCAAATTTGAAGCAAAGAAGTGTTGCAAAAAGTGTAAAAATGTTGCCACAAGCACAAAAGAATAGCAATACCTCAAGAATATTCAACATTCTTGTCATTTGAGCAAATAGAAGCACACGATGATTTTCAGCACGGAGGCGTTTCAGTAAAACGTCCAATGTTTGAAGTTTACCAGAATCCTACAATGATAATAAAAAAAGTTCAGTGAACTAAGCCAAAAATCTCCACATTCTCTGCAAATAGAAGCATAATATTATGTTCATGCAGCACAATCCATTTCTTTTATGGGTTTTTCGAATGAGCTCGATTTTTGTAGAAACTGGTTTTAGCTCTTTTTCTTATTGTATATAAAACATCAATTATTTAGGGGGCTATATGGGATCATGTTCCGCCAGCTCAAGCCTAAAGGCAATTTAGTCTTTTATGAACCTAAGGGCAACTGAATCTCTTATTATTTAATATTGTTCAGTAAAAATAGACCCTAATAGGTTTAGGGTTGGGGATAGATGAGATTGTGATTGTCTTAGGGTTAGGATTTGGAAGAGACTTCCTATTTCTCAAATAGTAGGATTTAAGGGAGATCACCTACCTCTCGGATGGTAGATGCTTAACATTTATGCATTCATGTTGAATTGTTTGGTGTTCCAAAAACAAAATTATTCTTGGCCTTAATTTATGTGTGAAATTTTGCCAATAATCATATAAATTAGTATCAGAGCAAGATTTATGGGAAACAACCAGCAAGAGAAGCAGTCAACGACATTTTGGCGCATTATAGAATGCGGTATCATCATACAGCCGTAATTGAAGCTTGTGGAGAAGCAAACGACGAGATCGCAATATTTTCTTGGCGGAGAAGGCAACATCGGGATCGCGGTACGTGATTTGGCAGAGAAAGCGGACACAGGGATGGCGGCTTACAAAGACACGAAACTCATTCCTTCTTCGCGGAGAAGTCAATGGCGGATCGCGGTACGTGATTTTGCGGAGAAGGCAATTAAAGAATCACGACTCATAGAGACCCATAACTCCCATTTTTCGCATCATCTGGCTTCCGACAATTACAATCAAAGCTAGCTGGGAAAGTGCCAACGAGATTGCGACCTGCAGAGGCTCGAAACCCCATATTACGCCCCCACCCGCTCCATTTTGAAGATCACGGCGTACGGAGACCTGAAACTCTCATATTTACTGAGAAAGCGATGACGGATTTTCCTCCCTTGTGAAGACCGACAAGTTAAGCTTGTTGGAAAGCAACACGATTCAAGCCAATTTCTCTATGAGTTGGGTGGGAAGATTGCGGCTTCCTAATCACAGAAAAGTTGCAATTCGAGCTAGCTGACTGCAATCGAATCAAGAAAACTAGTCCCAAGTCAAACCAACTAAGAGATATTGACCTACAAGCTTCAAAAATGACAAAGTAATGATGACAAAAATAGATGATTTGGAGAAACTAAAGGAGCATGTGAGCCAAGTCAGATCTAAAACGGGGGAATGTTTCTCATCGATAGAAGGGTGATTACGTTCATAGAACTATGATTTTCGTCCATGAAGAGAAGATTTATGACCCTAGAAGAAATTCTTAAGAAGCTGGTTGAGTTTCATGCAAACCTATAGCCACTTGCAATAAAATTGAGTAGCGACGACATGAGCAAACTCGAGCCGCAGTACTTGAAAGGAATAATGCGACATCCGAGCAATTTGAACAAGTGTCAGTAGGCATAATTGGACGACATGCAATTTAGGACTGGAGAAGATCAATTGGAAGGATTTTAGGAAGGAACAAGAAACCACGGTGGGTGGGACACTGATAGAGGGTTGCATCCAACTGCGTAAATGTCTTTTGTTGTAGCAGCCTCCCAAACGGAAAGCAAGCAAGGAGTTATGTGGGCATGCAAGCTGACTATGGGGTGAGTCAGGCTTATGGAAGGAGATTCAATATGGGTTGCATAATGGAACCCAACCCTGCTTCATGGGCGGAATGGACTTCAGTCGAAAGAATTGGGAAGGAGACTCGTGCACAAGGAAGTTGAAGATGTCGATCTTCCAAAGGGAAATCGAACATGAGTAAGTGTACCGAGTGGAGCGATATTTCGCGATATTAAAGCTAAATGGGGAGAAGAAGCTCATGGCAGCAGGGTTATATATTTGTAGAGAGAACCCTAGCATGGTTTCAGTGGACGGAGGTTATATAGCTGATACGCTCGTTCAAAGGATTTAAGGATTACTTGTTGGAACATTTTCAAGTCATCGAGGAAGAAAACACACAAGATGTTCTTCACATTTACTCAATAAGGAACTGTCATGAAGTATAGGAAGAGATTCGAGCTCTTAGCGGAATGGTTGAAGGGGATTCCTAAAGTAGTATTGGAGGAAAATTTCATGAATGGGTTAAAACTCAACATATGTGCAACACTTCGACTGTTGAGACCGTAGAAATTGTGGTAGACAATGAAGCTAGCCCAGATGGCGGAGGACAAGAACCAGATGGAAAAGGGCAGTAAAAGAATCACCATGGGAGAATTACACAAGCCTACAAGAATAGCTCAACGACCATAAGATCAAGGACCCGTATGATGTCATTTCAAGGGGAGGTGTCGTAGGGAAAAGAATATTGGTGTCCGTCCAAGTGTCAACTTCAAACACCTTGCAAAGGCAGATTTAAGGGAAGCATGCAAAGGGGTTATGTTTTATGTGTGATGAAAAATTTACCCCAAGGCACTGTTGCAAGGATCAAATATTAAATGTTCTCACAGTGTACGATGAGGGAGCATGAGAGCTTGATCCAACAACAATTTTCTTTTATCTACCTTGAGTACAAAATGCTTTTTGGGGAGGAGACTATTGTTACACCGACTTAGCCTAAAGTCAATTTAGTCAATTATTAACCTAATAGCAATTGAATTTTTTATTATTTATTATTGTTTAGTATAAATAGACCCAAATAAGTTTAGGGTCGAGGATGGATCGATTGTGGTTATAAGTCTTAGGCTTAGGATTTGAGAGATACTTCTAACCCCTCGAATAGTAAGATTTAGGAGATATCGCCTACCTATCAAATTATAGGTGCTCTTCTTTTATATATTCGTGTTGAGTTATTTGGTGTTACAGAAATAATTGTTATTGGCCCCAATTTTTATGTGGAAACCTGCTAAGAATCACATCATATCACTTTTGTTTTTGTTTTTTATTTTATGCTTTTACTTTTTTATTAAAATAAAACATGTTCCCTGTGTTTGGTGAAGATATGATTATCTTTTTGAAATATTAATAAGACCTAGATGTTATTTTGAGTGTTTACAAAAACAAGTTTATTTATTTTTAGAAATAAAAAGTAAAAATATAGTAAATTACATTGAACAACATGCGTTTGAAAACAGAGGAAAAATAAAAAACAAAATTAATTCCAAACAAGCCCTTGGTAACTTGATATTTAAAATAATTCAATCTTTTAAATGCTACTTGATACTTTAGAAGCTGTATTTTTGTTACCGTAAGCATTTTAGCAGGGTCGAAGCTTTGGATGGGTGGACTAGAACCAAAGATCCTGTGTGATAGCTCAAGAAGAGGCTTGAGACAAACTTCTTTAGTATCAATCTCTTCTATCAAGTGATGAGGATTGACGGGTCTTCTAGGCCCGTTAAACTCAGACGTACGAGCGAACCCAAGAAACAATCTCTTTGCCCAAGGGTGGTGCAACTCTTCAACAGTTCGATATGCAAAGTTTCTATCAGAGCAATAAGCATTTATCTGTGACGAGAACAAATAAAACGACAATAAGATATACGAAAAAAGGCGAAAAAACATTGATATAATTTTTAATGTCACGCTCTTCAGGAAAAAGTAGAGTAGTTTTCGTTCATTTCAAACCATACCAGAGGAGCACGTGCTCGAGGTATAAATGCGTAGGACGAACGCAAGAGTCTGATGTTCGACATTAGCCTTTCATGATGAGAAACAACTAGAGATTCAAATGGAGCTTCTCCAGGACCTGTCGTGCATCTTCTCTCGAGTAATCTAGCATCAGATTTTGTTGGCGACAACAGTAACCGTGTAACGGCTCTTACTTTTCCATTCTCCAATTTATTATATTCAAGGTCATTGCCCTCAAAATCCATAAAAATGTCCAATATTTCATCAACAAATGTTGTATCCCATCTTATTATGGAAAAAAATAACCTCTCAAGTAAAGAACACCTTGCGAGAAACGAGACCACGGATGGAGATAGATTTATTAAACGGGTAAAACCGAAGGTTCCAGAACTTGTGTTAGGCCTATCTGTACAATTTGAAAATATTGATTGATGAATATTTTTGGCTGAAAATATATTAAAATGCCTCTCCAAAGATTCCTGAAATGGAAGACTGGAAACTGGATAAGGCGTTCCAGCACTTCTAGCAATTTCTTGAAAGAGAAGCTTAGGAACCTGAAATATATGAATTTACTTGAGAATTCATGTAACAAATGACAAAAAAAGTCAAAATAACATAGTAGAAGAACTGCTAAAAAATTAAAATGCACCTTGTATGATATAGGATTACAATCTCCGGAGTAGCAAACGTCCTCCAATTCCCCGAAGGATGGAGGAAGCAGAGAGTTGGGTATTTCTGCAAAGTGCAAGTATGAGCTACCTTCATTTCGCTCAAATAATTCTGGATGGTTGCACACCTATCATTTAACAAAAAGAGAAAGTTCCTAGTCAGCATTATCTCATCTTGACAAAAAACAGCATATTTTATAACAGAAAGGTGCAAATATAGTTCCACACCAGATGTTTCTCAATTTCAGTTTGATAATGGAGGGATGAAGCAAAAGAGACAATTTAATAGCCTATTTTTTATTTAATGTCCCCAAATACAAATTATGAGTTGTCAAAGAAGAAGTACCTTGCGTAATTGAATAACAATATTCATCAAGTTAACAATTTTTTTTTCATTTAGATGCCCACGATGCCCATCTAGAAGCTCAGACAATGAAATTTTGTTCTTTATAGCTTGATAAAAAGCTTGTTGGCGTGAACTTAGTTTACAATGCACCGTGATTTCCTTCTTCAAGGTCATCTCTGATATGACATCTTTCTTAACTCTCCGCAACATGAATGGCTTAAGGACAGCATGCTGTAAGAAAAGAAATAATAATTTTCAGCTTCGTAAGAAGTCAAATAAATGGCTGATTGTTATCAACCTAACCCACAAAAGAACCAGAATATTCAGAAAATAAGGTAAATTTGAAGGTTATTTTTTAAGAAGCACTAAAAATAAGACTAGAACGATATTGCATACAATCTTTCTAAATAATAAAATATAGGAATAAACAAGGACCAGTTTTAGACAGCAACCAGCAGGAAAGATATTGCATACAATATTTCCAAATAATAAAATATAGGACTAAACAAGGACCGGTTTTAGACTGGCCATCAGTAGATTACTAGTCAGAAAGACTTAAAAATATGAGATTCAAAAAACTGGCTCCTTCTCATCTTCAAATCCTCACATCTTCCATTCTTTCTTTATAAAATTATCATTATTATAAAAGCTGTCATCATCATTTTCCTTAATCCAATATTTTAAGATCTGCTTAATTAAACCTTTCACCGCTCTAATTAGTGCATGGGGAGTGAGCAATGGCTAAGACAACTCTTTTATGCCACTTAATCAGAATAGCGTATCAAAATGAAAAATATATATATAGAAAATAAAAAAATACCAGTCTGTTAAGCTGATGCTCATTTAGAGTACCTCCATGCTCTGCGTGGCTCTCAATGCTGCCAAGGTTAACCAGAGCAGAATGAAATACAATATTTGTCACAAAAAAGGGGTATTTACATACATACCACCCAGCCTAAAATTCAATTTTTACATGTATACCATCCAAATCTTTCAACTTTGAGAAGGTGAAATACACCTTGTCATGCATAAGGTGGTCAGTATGTAAAATATGAAGTTCAAGTGCTAGATACGTAAAAACATTAAGAATTTTGCAGTATGTATGTAAATCTTCCAAAAAAAAATATGAAAAAGTAAAACAATGCAAGTAAGAAGTAATACCCCTTGGAAAACCATTCATTAAATTGCTCGTGACTATCGAACAGAGTTGGCATAATGAAATGAAGAAGGGCCCATAACTCTGCCATGTTATTTTGTATGGGGGTTCCCGTCAAAAGCAAGCGATTTCTACAGTTGAAGCTCAGCAATGTCTTCCAACGTATGCTGTACAAGGGAATCAAGCAAAAAGAAATGCATCAAGTTAAACAATTCCTAAAACATGAATTAATCTAAGTGGCACTTACTTACTAAGCACACAATTCTTGTGTATTTACATATCTCACAACTAAACATTCATATTAACACACATCACTCAAATATTTAAAATCACATTAAAAATAACACTATTACAACTTTTAAAAGTGAAATACAACTTTTGGTTCAAAGCACTAAAAGTGCTATGTATGTAAATATGAAAGTTTAGTTGTGAGATTAAGCAAATACATAAGAATTGCGTTATGCATGTAAATTACCCTTAATCTAATCATGCCTAGTAGTCACATTTCCTCATGACAATAATCAACAGGTTTACGGAGAGAAACATGTTTTAACAAACGAACAAAGTGTCAGGGCAGCAACAAAATCAGAAATGCAGGTCAGCTAACCTATTTGAACTCTTTATGGCTTGTGCTTCATCTAGAACCATATATTGCCACTTCACCCGACGCAAATATTTCTCATCAGTCACCAGTAGCTGATAGCTCGTAATCAATATGTGAAATCCCGCCTCCCTAAAAATAACAAAGTAAAAATTATTCAATGCAATAAAGATTTCAGACAGAAATTTCGTAAGAGACAAAATTTACCATTTTTAAGAAAAAAACAGGAGAATAATGTACCTTCTATATAGGCGCTTTGGATTAATATTTTTCCTTAGAACCATCCTTTCAGAAAGTGCACCCCAGTATGGAAGTGTCTTTAAATCAGGACAGAAACGATTGACTTCATCAGCCCAATTATTTAAGACGGATGCAGGTGCAACGACCAGAAAAGGGCCCCATATATTTTTCTCCTGCAACGAGTTGAAGAAAAAGGAAAAGAGTTATAATAAAGCCTAATATCTCAATAAAACCAAAAACATACTGGTGTGAAATTGTAGTCATTTTAACATCTCACTATTTTTATGAGGCTCCCAGATATTTCATGTGTTCAATTTAATCTATTAACCCCGCAAATATGATTCAAAATAGTCACTCTAATGGGTTATTTTGGATTAGAGTTGAGAAATCAATTAGAACATTTTGGATCAAATTTAAGGAGTCACGGTCTAAAATAAACACATGAATAGTCTGAATTATAACAGCTCATAAATAATCCAAGGACTATTTCCACCATGTTCTCACTCTTTCAATATTCAGCTATCCTACTTTGGAGGCTGTTGTCCCTGTTATGCATCATTCATTGTAATTCCTTAGAGTCATTATTCATATGGGAATTCTTGTACTAAAAGCCACTACTATGCAATTTGCCTTTATGGGCAAACCTACTTCAGTAGCTGTTGAGTTCTTAAACCTCTTATTTAGTTAGTACAATTATATCATCTTTCCCTGCAGCTATTACTGATTCTGCATCCATGGCTTTTTTTTTTTTATCCTCAATGTTGAAAGCTTCCACTAGGAGGGCATGCATGTTCTACAATAACGCATGAATCATGGATAAAATCAAAGTTGAATTTGAAAATTATTTGGAATTGAACATTGATGATCTTGTGCCAACCATATCGATAAACCTATGTACAACGAGTCTATAAATAAATTATTTGTTGCATGTAATTCATAACTTTGATTCAATAACTTGCATTCTTTCAAATTTGAGTCATGTATTGATAAGTTGGATGGGTGATTATTTTGACTACAGTACAAGGGTGAATACCCGAGTCTTTGTAGAGTCATCTCCCTGGCTTTGATAGTAACTGATATTGTACGAATTTAACACAATAGGGATTCTAATTGAGGTGGATAAATTGCAATTGATCACTGATTATGCATGTTTTCATGCATTTGAGTTTATTTGCTCATTGTATTATAAATTAAGTTCTAATTGTCGTTATTTTTTATTTGTACCTAAAGAAAGTAAGTCTTTATGCAATTAGTGGGGTTTTTGGTTTTCAAATCCCAAATTCTTTGCATGATCTACATATAAGCCATCATTCTAGTCACAATATGAAATTGTAACCCACCATTTCTTGCCAAAACAATAAAAAATTAGTTAATGATGCAGTTTTAATAAGAAATAATAAATTGAGCTTCTAACCAACAAAGCACAAATATCAAATATCAATAGGTTCAAAATAACATTTCCACACTTGATGTGAATTAAAATCTTGGGGAATAATCATGCTAGATCAATAATTTGAAACATTTTTTTAATGATTCATTTATTTAATATAAAAAAAATAAATTTGTTGAAACAATATTATTGAGAGATGCTTAATTATTTTGTTAAAGTGTTTTAAGTGAAACAAAATTAGCATCGGAAAGCTTAAACATGCGTTTAAAGGAGACTATCTACCATTTGATGAATATTAGAATTGAATTACATAATCAATTTATGGGTTGTAAACAAAAAGATTCTAATGTGTTTAAATATTACGCAAGGTTTCCACATCTTATAGATAAAAATAATTTACGATTAGCCTATTTTGTTATCATTATATGATTCACCGAAGATATCAGGCAAGAAAGTACTAATGAGATAAAGTAACAAGTCAACGAAAACAAAATTTCAAGCGTTATCTAGACAATTGAATATTGAGGCATGTTATAAACAATTAATTAGGGCAGTCGAGCATGCATCGAATCTTTAAAAACTCAATAACATCTCCATATAAAGTTTATAGAAAAATACATTAATGCAAAAAATCAAGTGATTCATTTTGATCTTATGGAAGTTGTTGATCATGAAAACTCTTCTGATGATGTTTGGATGCAGAAAATAATTCGTAGTGATACTGGCCCACAATCAATGTCATTAGATTTGAATTTCCACATATAATTTATATTAATAATCATGAGATCACATCTAATCTTGAAATTAGATGGGAGATTAAACCTATGCCTAAATATGATGCACAGCAATTTATGTATATTACAGTTAATGAATCAAATGAGCAGTCCAAAAATGTAATACTTGATTGAAATTTTAAAACTTCGACCATTCAATTTAACCCTAAAAGTGCATAACCCATCACAACGCATATTTATATGTTTGGCTTAATTGTCTTTAAAAGTGCATTCAGTAATTAAAGCGTAGTATATATGTATGGTTTATTTGCCTTCAGGTTCTTCACCATGTTTTCATTTACGAATAAGAGTGAGATATTTGTGGGTAATCCTTAAACCACATAATACAAACTATAAAGTTTTCATTACTTATATCATACTAGTTGTTTACATGATTTGCTTCATTGGCCTAACGTTATTTGTAGAAATTGCTTATAAATATGAAAATAATAAGCTATATGCTTATGTCAATAGAAGGTACATGGATATAATTCGATGGATTAGATCATGGCGCACTTGGAAAATTTCGAGAAACATTTAAAAATTAAATATGATAAATATAAAATCTTTTAAATTCACGCAGTACAATAAAAATAAAGCCTACAAATTGAAATTTTAAGTAAATTTTAGCATTAATTCAAATTTCAATGCATTTAACTTGAACTTATTTCATGCTTCTGTAATCAAGTTATTGTATTCCATCTCTTTCACTCGTGATTCTAAATCCAATCCTCTATCAAATAACTCTATACAATTTATCATGGAAGATATTCTAAACGAAGAGACTGACTACACCTGTTTGTGAATTCTAGAGATCTTTAATAAAATGACATCACATAACTATTTGTGATGACTTGTATATTACTTTATAGGAAAGCACAATATTTATGCCCTAAAGTGTTTTTGATCAATATCAAAAGCAAAACTCATCAGAATCAAATTGTTTAAATTCAGAAAGGTTGATGTAGAAAAATACTTACTTTATCTCTAGATGTATCTACCATACAGTTGCAGAACTATGTGTGCAACTGTCTAAGACTTCTACTACAATTCATTTATGTAATTTTAGGGTTTGTTATTAGAGTTATACATTCATCATTGTTATACCTTCTATTTGGATGGAATTGTATTATTTAGGGTCATCTGCTCCGCTATATGCTTCTAAGTTTGGATTAATATGAATTCATAAGTTGTTACACTTATATTGTTGTAGGTAATATTATAAACAATTTCCTATTACTAATTCCTACATTGGAGGATTTCTTAGATCTTCTGTGTCTTCAACTTCCACCTAAAGAGCATACATGTTCTACTAAAAATACAAATTATGGATCAAATCATGGTTAAAATTAATAATTACAGAGATTGAATTGAGCAAATCTTGTGCCAACCACATAACTTAGGAATGGGAGTCAATAATTAAATGATGTAAAATGTAATTGATAACTTGATCACTTTTAGGATGGTGAAATACAAAACTGAGTCATTTTGTCTTTAGCGAAAATGAGTTGTAAGCATTCAGACAAATTGGGGCATAAATTTCAAAAGAAAAAATAATAATAACAAAAATAAAACAATCATAGAATTAAGAATAGATGTCAAATTATCTTTTATCCACAATGGCTAAAAAATGCCAATCAAACTCCTAATGGAAATTAAGGCATACATCAAACATGAATGGAGAGTAATAGTATATTGTGAAATCCCTCAAGGTTTAAACTGAACCCAATAAAACTTCATCTAATATTTAAAATAAATACTTACCCCAACAACTTCCTTTTAATTATGAATCAACATTTAATTAATATTAATATATCAATATAAAATCTGGTATACTGCTATATTAATATATCATCCAATTCCTTGTTATCATTAATGTAAGAAATAATTATGAATAATTAGGTGATATCTTAATAAATATGAAAGTTTAATAGTTCCTATACTTTCATCCATTCCTTCCTCCTAAAATAGGAAACATTACAAGATTATAATATCAAATTACTTTGACATAACCAAATAACGAATAAGATAAGTTTTATTATTTTAACATTTATCTCATTATTTGAAACATAATAAAAAATCTTATAATGATCAATTATGTCATCTCGCTATTTCAATATTATTTGAAATGCTACTTTAATCTTTACTTCATTTTACATTACATTTAGCTTTAACAACCTAAAAGCCTATAACAAAATAAATTTATCATACTTATCTGCTTCATAAAGTATTATAGATTGCATTCACAGTGAAGTATACACCACTTGTTACAAAATTATGCATAAAAAGCTAAAAAAAACATACCAAAGACTCCCGATCAATACTTCCACACAGCCTTGGCTCCAACAATCACACTCAACTCAAATAAGACCTCGCACTAGACTCCAGATCAATATGATCTCAATCTAATCTAACACTCGCATAAAGACAAACTACTCTCATGCAATCGACCTTGCAACCCTAAACCCTATGAAGCCGAATGAGCTAAAGAGTTAAATGAATTATTGTGGTTAATCGAAGAGACATAATAAATATATATGAAATATAAGTACTATATTATATAGCACATATTAATATTATATTATGTAATATAATAAAGAAATTATGTAAACTCATTAAGTTATTGCCCCAAACTCTCAAAGCATCCGCTTAAGCTAAAAAAAGTGTAGCGGCAATGAAAAATAAGTCTTGAGGCATCTTTTTGCGCCTCGGATCGAGGCACGCCTCAACGAGTCCCGCCTTGAATGCATTTTTTAAACGACTTAAATTGACTAAAATTTCTTTCAATTTTAACCTTTTGTGTTCAACTTGTATGTGTGATTTCTGCTAATATGATACAATATCTATCTTCAAGGAAAGTCATTTGATAATACCATCAGGCTTGTATTTTACTCGGATAATTTCTTTCTTTGACATAATTTCTTTGATATAATATATTATTGTTTATAATTTTCCTAAGTTTGGTCAAGTTTTATGCAATTGGAATTCTAATATTGATGAAACTTCTAATTGATTTTGCATGCTTCAAATTCTCATTAATTTCTTCAAAATATACAACTATCGCATTACCATTTGGATTTTAATTTTTTTTGTTTTTCTAAACAAGACTAGTTGCATACTTATTGGTCATTGATGTACAAATCATGAATTTCCTTGCATAATTAATATACTTTGCACTATGTTAGTTACATTTGGAAAGCCCAACCCTAAACCACCAAAATCATGTACCCAACGCATTAGAAATAAGGAGAAATAAAACCTCGGCTCGAGATTTGATTCAATGCTTAGTATAACACAAAAGCCTTTGAATATAATCAATAAAAAATATAAACACTTATTTTTCCCTCAACCAAAAAACAACAAACCTCAGCTAAATGAGCCAAAAATGCCATGGCCTGAATCGTCTTTCCTAATCCCATTTCATCAGCAAGAATGCCATTCAAACCCTTCATAGTTAAGAATAGAAGAATGTCAGTTAAAAAAAGCTGATATTCTACAGAATTTCATTAACAAAGTAGAAAGACATATTTTCAAGCCAGACGATTACCTGTTCATAACAATTAACAAGCCACTGCAACCCTTTTAATTGATACTCTTTAAGAATGCCTTTAAACAGCTCTGGCGTCAGTACAGAAGATTTTATGGGCATTGTTGATCTGCAAATAAAAATATACTATTCTTTTCATTAAAATATAGGTTGGGTGGAAACATGAAAATGTTGGAATACAGAATAACTAATATGTTCATTCTTAGTTGTTGTTTATGAATAGAGTTCTTTGTACTTAACGGGTGCAGAAGGTCCATGTTTGAAGATCCCGTAATCAAAGATTCATTTGCTGCATCTGTAGGTTGAGCAGCTTGCCTAAGCTTCATGCATTCAGTGTCAAATTCATCTGTTATCTTCCTCTGCTGTGATGCAGCAAGTTGTGCTGCTTTTAGAGCTTGTTTTTTTAATTCAGCTTCTTCAGGATCCTCCTCTTCTCCAGATCTAATATCTGCACTTGATTTCCTTTCTTGATCTTCACCCTCCGCAGCAGGTAAAGTTTCAGTGGGTTGTGAAGATGCTTTGTTCTGCATAAAATGACTGTAGAGCTCTGTTTGTGATAGTAAAAAGTTAAGCCTCTGCTGCTGCCTCTTTGCTTCTCGAAGCTCTTCTTCACGCTTCAGAGCTTCGGCAGCATCTCGTTCCTCCTTTTTCCTCACTTCTGCCTGTTCACAGAAGTTTAATGTTAAAACTCATCAGTAAAGGTCCATTATAACAAGATAAAATAATTAAAAGTGAACAAACAACTAGCAACAAGAGCTCTTACAATTAAGGTGAACAATCCATTTTCACTTTACATACATGTAGTATCTACTAAGCATCACATACAAGTATCTTTTGTACTTGTATGCATCATTATACATCATCACTACCAGCACTAGCCTCATCCTAGCTATCTGGGATGGCTAATTTGTGTGAATAAAGTCAAATATGCCGTTTGCAGTAGCCAAATTTTCAGAAGAAAAAATTTTAATTATGATATGTGCTCAATAAATACAAGATATATGATTCATATGTGGTAAGTGTGAGCTAGATAAGGAGCATACAATACCGCATGGAATACCCAAATTAATTGCTGAAGATACAAAATGTTAGTCTCTGCAAAAGTATGTATTTTAATGGGGGATTTACATACACGACACAGAATTCTTATGTATTTACGTATCTAATACCTAAAATTTAATATTTACAAAAATAAAACTCAAAACTTTAACATTACATAAAAAATACCACTATTACATACTTTTTTATAGTGAATATACCTTTAAATGCATAAATTTTGATGTTAATAATATACTAAAGTATTATAAATGTGGCTATCAAACTTTGGGTATTAGATATGTAAATACATAAGAATAGTTTGGTATGTATGTGAAATTTCCTTTTTAATTTAGAAGCAGTTAAGATATATCAAACTATAGGTTTTAGCTATATAACTACATAAGAATAGTTTGGTATGTATGTGAAATTTCCTATTTTAATTTAGGAGCAAATTTGATACATCAACTGTAAAATCATGGCTAAACCAAATTAATAACTCCCTAAAACCATGAGATGTTGCGCCTTCTCATTTATTGTAAAACGTCCACAGTTCAATTTACAAGTCATTTCAATGCTTCAATCGTCTTGCTCTATGCGACTTATGCTTTATAAAAATGGTGTTTCAAGATCAAGCTGAAAATCTTGGAATCAAATATTGATACTCACAATTGTGGAGGCTACTAAAAAGATGCGCCATATAAACTTTTATACAAAATAAATTTTCACATATAATTAACATTCACTAAAACAAACATCTACACCCTAGTCAAACTCATATTTTATTTCTTCAATATTATCAATATTGCTAAACGGATAGTATATCTTATTTGTATTTCAAATCATAACCATCCTGCACATGATGTTTCTAAAGACAAAAGAGAAATGATTACTGTGGTGTGAGTGCAAAGTAATAGATGCTCATGAGACTCAATACTTAACTAAGCGTGGCTAATTTTGGAATATTCCACAAGAGTTATAAATACACTAAGGATCACAAGTACTTTGAGAAGATAATACCAATAAGTTTAACTAAAAGCTTGCAAAAGCTTAAAAAAGAATTAAGTAATTTAAAAAAAAGGAGTTCACCTGCTCTTTATCTATTCTCTTCCACAATATCAGCATGTCTCTAGCTAGCTTCCTTGTCCGAATTGGAGCAGTTCTCATCAACTTTAGAGACCTGCTAACTTTCACTTTTACCTGATAGAAATAGCATTGTTAGAGGCAAAAAAATAGAGATAAGCTACCCATTAGATAAGGAGGGGAGAAGACTGGGATAATGGATAAAATTAACTACTGCAACTAAAAAAAGGGAAATTTACATACATACGACACAATTCTTATGAATTCACATATCAAACATCTAAGGTTTGATATTTACACTCATAAAACTTTGGTGGCATAAAACTATACATGAAATGGTGTATTTTACTTCTAAAAAGTTAATAATGGTGGTATTTTTTATGTGATGCTAAAGTTTTAAGTATCATAAATGTAAATATGAAAGCTTAGGTTTTAGATGTGTAAATACATAAGAATTGTGTGGAATGTATGTAAATGCCCCTTAAAAAATGGCTTTTAGAAAGAAAATCAAACCTAAGCATTGATACCTCTTTTTGGCAGTTTTCTGAGCAGCGTTTGGCATCAGCTATTTGCTTACGAAACAAGTTTGTTAATGTCTTGTGATGTTTAGGAATATCTCGTCTTGCAATGGTAACCCAAACTTTCCCAATCTTATCCATCTCCTCTCTTTCAATCACAGATGGATCTTTTTTCACTATTTGCGTTTTAGGCAAACTGCGCTCAACAATCTGAAAAAAATAACAAAACGATATCAAACTAAGCAAATATTAGTACGGAAAATGAACCTTGATAAAGTGTCAACAACTCACCTCGTATGAGTCTCCTCTTTCCAATACTTTCACATAATAAAGTTGCAACGTTCCAGACTCTGACATAATTAGCCTTCGAATCCTACCGGCTGCACCATCAGGAATTGAGTAAGGATCCAAACTAACATCGACTTTAAGAGTGAAATCTTGATTAGAGTTATTTGATGAAAGAGCCTTTAATCTGGCTTGGAGTGATTCATATTGGGGTTGAGTTTCACTCAAACATCCTCGATTTTGACCATCTTGTCTCCTATTGGAAGCAATCATAGCTGCTAGAGATCTTAAATCCAGATTATCTTTAAGGAAATTCTCGTCTATCTTGATTTCTGAATAACTTGGCAGCTTAAACAATGTCAAAAGCTTATCATAAGTTGGAGGGATACGATATGTAATTCCCTCCCCAATATCCAAATAAGAAGAATCAAATGAGGAAGGAAACCTATGGTTTCCTCCATATTCTGATTCAAAACCACCTTCATACCATTCAGGTGACATGTCCATCTCATGAAATGTCTTTTCCTCCTTCACAGAAACTAAAGATTCATTGCCCAACTTCCCACCTTTCAAGCCATGATTCCTTTTAGAAATAGGCACAGCCATTCTTCCAGTGCCTGAACCTAATGAAGAATCATTAAGCTTCACTCTCCTGTACTTCTGCACATGTTCACTAAGCATTGATCGATAATGCTCATCAGAGATTCCAGTTCCATATTCATCTGCATCCTCTTCATTGTCATCAGCTTCTTTCCTTATGAAAGAGTTCACACCACCCTCAGAATCAAACATCGTCTTGTTCAGCCTCCTTGTTAGATCCGAAGACCTGTCGATTATAACACCATTTGAGCGATCCAACAAGGTTCCTCGTCCTGACGAACCCAAAACAAATAATCAGCAATATGAAGTCACATTAAAAAAAAGCAATCCGTCATAATTAACTGGGCACCTTAAGGAACTCATCCTCATATCTAAATCCAAAATAAACTTATTGTTCTCAAGCAAGCAACAAAACTCAGCAGCTATTAACTAATCAAATTAAACTTGAACTTAGCAGAAAACACAAATGAGCAACCTGAAATACGGATAACAAGTATACCCAACCTTAGCTATCCTCGCTCTCATCCTGACCACTGTTGGCATGCTGATTAAAATCATTATCAGGTCGCGGAAGTTAATAGTTCGTCAAAGACTGCATTGAAACCAAGAGGAAAAAATAAAATAAAATAAAAAATCAGCATACAAACATAAGATTTCAATGAACTAAATAACACCTCCAAGCACTGAAACATGCCCTCAAAACATTTGCACAACTCCTATCAAAACAACAAGAAAACTACCACCATATAAATTTATAATAGAGAAAAAAAAAACAGTTTGATTGCTAGCGCAAGGCTAGCGTCCAGGAATTACAATCAAGGGCACGGGCCGCAAATTCAGAACATAACGAAAGAAAAGCCCGTATTCCCAGTAGAGAAAGAATCAATGACCTCCCTAACTACAAAAAGAAGAAAAACGGAGGAGATTACTTCTAGTTGCCTCACCTCGGCTCCATGATCGGCCTCGACTTCAATTCAGATATACAGAGACCAGAGGAGGCGTGAGAGGAACAAGAACAGCGCGAATCATAGGGATGTCCTAACCCTAGGTCGGCGTTTAACGACTGAAACGAGGGAGAGGAATTAGAGGAGCACGAAAGGGATGTCACGTGACAGCAGCACGTGTGACCTGGCCAATGGAGGTATAGAGGAAACGAGAGGAAGCTAGGTATGCAAATTGGCATGGCGAGCGTGCGACGAGACGGAGATAGAGAGAGAAAGTAGCAAATTGTGGAGGTGGAGAGAGAAGCAGCCGAAAGATCCTATCGTGCACCGGTTAGTGGGGCCCGGCCCAGGGTTTCAGGAGAGTTGAGGTCCTAAGCACCGAAGATGAAGAGGGAAGGGTATAATCGGTAATTTTATTTTGCCCCCTAAACTGATTTTTATAGCTTTTGGGAACACTAAAAAAAAAAAGTGATTTGCCATCTCTTTTTGTAAAAATTTCTATCATAATTTTATTGAGTTTTATTTTCCCTTACTATATCTCTTTAGTGGTCACCTTTATTAATATCTTATTTTAAGTCCAATATATATGTGTATACACCAAAAATGACAGCATGAATCTCAAAATCGCAAGAAGGCCCAAATGAAGGTCAGATAAACAGAGCGTCCTAATGCCTTATTATCTTCTCGGCAGTGAGAATTTGACTGGTCTCCCGTGGTGAGAGACCCTAATGAAAGACCATGTATGTGGTCTCGACCGACCAAGACGCTCGTAGGAGCACTCAACTGCAGCAGGCCGACCAATCCACGACAAACGAGATCATTGTGCGGCCAAGAACCTCGACCGACCGACACGTATATCAGAGGGTATAATCCTCATTCTACCGGTCATCTCAGTTGATTGATGTCAAGCCTGTCGACTAGCCGATCACCACTTTAACTGAAATTCAAATTGTAATGCAAATATGGCATGAAATTCATACAAAAAATTAGTGTTTTAATCACATTAAAATTGGTTTTTATACTTATTTTCTTTTTTTAAATTGTACAAAATACATCCCAATAAATAGGGAACAAAAATATGAATAAAGGGGAACTCTCTCTCAACTCTTGCAATAATGCATTTCAAGCTTGGTCCACTTACTCTCCTCCATCTCTCCTTCACTCGGCTCCAACTGAGCGCGTGATTCACAAAGAAAAAATTAGGATCCAACATCTTAAAAGGTGGTGCGATGAGCATTGATCACGCCACAGACGAGAAGCGGGAAAGAATACGAAGGAGAAAGCTCCTAAAGAGAAATAATGCGCATGGAACACGATAAAGAATCTACGCAACGAGACATGCACACAAAGTCTAAGGACCACAGGCCCAAATGACACTCGTGTTGGAACAACTTGAAGTCCTTCGAGCATCAATCGCCTAGAGGAACAACTAGGTGCCTCATCTGGAGGCAGAACCTCAGGGGGTTCGCCCTCCTGTTCCGGATAACCAAGTCAGCAACCAGCAAATGTGGAGACAAGGTGAGTCCTAATAAACTAACACCAGTGCATCTGCACAGGCTAACAGACGATGGGAAGAGCATATGTGAGTGTTGACCTAATTTTTTGTGAGATATTCTTTTCTCTCAATGATTAGGATCAAGTCATAGGACTTTTCCTTTGACTATCCTAGAATACTTTAGATGTAACCCACTTACATAGAAATTCAAACCACTCCTGGCTATCTTTGAAACCTTATATAGAAGGTCATAAACCTCCAACGCTTTGAAGGTTAAGACCAATTTGTGGGGATTAAAATATGAGTTTCATTAGGGTCTACAAGCCCTAGGACAACCTAGGTTGGTCTGGTTCATCCATACACTCACGAACTCCACAACTTGCACAATTTGCGTAAACGCCAAAATTCACATCACCGACATTTTTATTTGTCTCATAATCAATCGAAATTAAAATTAATTTTCAAGACGTTCGATCGCGAACCAAAACTTCGATGAAAATTAAATTGATACATTTTTGACATGACAATCGAC